>JAQQZZ010005546.1:0-11807 GCA_030265115.1 Mopalia vespertina
CCAACCCCCCCCCCCCCCCCCCAAAAAAAAACGTTAGTAAAACACAAGAATAATGAATATTCTCTCAAAGGATCTTTTAATGTAATATAGAATAGGCAAATATATTTAATATGCACAGCGATGATTATATGTAGTTAAAAAAGATTACAATGGCATTAGAAAACCAGACATATAAGACTATTATGATGTCATCCTTATCAAAAATACAAACAACTCTACATATGCTGTTTTTTTTACAGTGTTAACTTGACTAAAATGAAAATTATTCGTTTAAAAAAAAATCATACGTCTAGAAATAAAATTATAAAAATGCGTAAAGAAGACGATTTTATAAAACAACAAAAAGTCGTATCTGGCAAGTGTTGGAACATTAGATCTATGTTAATTAACTTTCTGATTATTCTTGTGGTTTAAAACTGTACAATGACATTTAAGGAATGACCAATGATCAACACCTTGAAACCATAGCATATGGACCGTCCGTCTCAACCAGAAACAAGAGCCTTGGTACCACTTCTGATAGCAGACTCCCGTCATATCATGCCACAAGAGTACCCAGTACCGTGGAGTCCGTTGGGATGCCCAAACATCACCCTGTCTGCGGTGCCAATTTTGACAAGATGACTTGGGAGTTTGAACCTGTGGACTCTTGATCAGCAGTCCATGTACATTGCTGAGAACTAAAAGGTCAAGTCCCTCCAGTATATATGGGTGGACATTTAGTAAATTTCATCAAGACCTCATTTTAGTAAAAGATAAGTCGGACATTGAGCCATATTCTCAGGTTTTATGCTGCCGACAATTTTTTGAACAGTCCCTATCTAATCAATTGAGCAAAGAAGTTACAAACAAATCCAGTACCAATCAACATGCTTAGTTAAACGACTGAAAGTGGGATGCTCAGGGCCGGGTTGCTCAAAGCACTATTAAATTTTATCTGCTATTAGATGCCGTCATGCCATATTGTAGGTCTATCTTTAACCCGGTGTAAGCAATTTAAACTGGTGTAAGCGGCTAATCGTGTTTCGAGCGACTGGCCCCAGGATTCAAATCTAGGATGCCTGGACAGGAAATGCTCGTCTAAATGTAGCCCTGAACTCTGATGTTGATCATATACATGATAGCTCTAGGCTATCAAACACTGGAAACATCCATATGGCAACACTATCTGCTGGCTAATGAGGAAAGCGAAACTTGATTTTTCCAAACAAGTCATTTATGTGTTAGTTCTCATTTTCCAAATGGCTCTCGATGTATAGGTAGCAAAGACTGTCTGGTTAAAGGACACAGAATATCATCAACTGATGCTGCACTAAAGGGTTCTTTCAGTCGCATAGGTGTACCCACACAATGATGATTGTTTGTTTGTTTGATTAGGGTTTTATGTCATAGTCAAGGGTATTTCACTTATATGACGACGTGCCAGCCCAATAGATGAAGGAAACCACCCTCGATACACTGGCAACAAACAAAGACAATACGGGACAGGACAAATACAGGACAAAAACAGGATGCAATACAGACACCACAAACAGATCGGCTTCCTCTTCCCCTTTAGCTCTGAGAGCACCAGGGCAACATGAAGCTCCCTCCAACCACCCACAATTTTCCTTCAATGCTAAGTAAAGACAGCATTGCTACTCTCCAACAATGTGCCCTTAGCCAGAGGGCATGGACAGAAAGAAACACATATGCATGGCATCATATAATAGATAAATTATTCAATAGCTCCGACTTAACTTTATCATATGTTACTACTTTTGATTGGTCGACCTAACTTCCCTGCAGACCGTTCGCTGATTCACCTGGTTAATAAATGAGGATTTATTCAACACGTTCGGATAACACTTATCAAGAAATGGCCACATTAGTGTGTAATAAGAAACTAAGAACTGCAGGTGGTCAGCTTTATCACGGAGTACATATGTTTGATGGAGAACATTCCCTCAAAACTTTTCGAGGTTTGCTAACTTAGAATAAATAGTCATAAATAGGCTAACTGGATGGATAGTATCTGTCTGTATATATAAGGGTGGGCCTGTAACCCAAAGGTCCCGAGTTCGAATTCTGGTGGATGCAAGCAAATTTTTCTCTCTTCATTTATTCAAAATATATAAGGGTGTTTCATTGAAAGCTTAAGCAGAAATCTATAATTGATAAGTTTCGAGGATTCGGGGAATTTTGTTTAAACGAGATCACATCAGGAATATATTTCCTTCAACAAATAACATTTCTATATGAAAATAAATTTATCATTGGTACTTTTAACTTTTTCATTGCCTATTGATCGGTTTTCTTGTTGGAATAGGGTTACACTAAAATGCCACTTCATGCCCAGCACATTGAACCAGGTAAAATTGTGAGAATTTGTCCAATGGTCAAATGGATCAGCAGTTTCTGACAGTTACTAGCCTCAATAAACTTTATTGGTTCAGCAATGCAAAAATTGATATCGCTGGAGAGAGAGGTCATGAAATATTTTGTCCAGTGGACTAGTTGTGTAAATCAGTAGTTCCTAATAATTTGGTCTTGGATCAGTGTGAACTCTTATCCCTGTTGGGAGAAGTAAACCAATGGGATGAAGAATAACGGGGGTCTCCCTCGGACTTTAATGAAAACAAAAAATTCCACGCCTCCGTGTTAGCTGAAGCTGCACAAATTTAAAACCATTTTGGTTAAGTACATGTCACAGCGACAATGGCATATAGGTTTGATACCAATCAAGGTTTTCACTATTCCATCTTAATCGCTTTGTCCAATTATTCGTGGACTTCCAACAACATTGAAAAGTTGCTATTATCATTGTTATTTACAGCAGCTTATTTTCATGGTGTTTATTGTCAACCCCACACATCCAATTGTAATGGATTCAAGATGTAATGTCTTCTTAAAAATGGTTTGTTTGATAAAGGTTTAATCTTGTACTCAAGGGTGTTCCAGAACAAGTTGTCTATTCCAAACTGTTCCTTGGGTTAAATATGGTGGGAACCGGACAGGAAAACTCAGACCAAACCCTGTAATTGCCTTAAAAATGGAAAAACACTGAATGGTTATCATAGGCTCACTGAGTGGCTGCCTTGTATATGTGAATTCTAACAAAACACTGACCAATTGCAAATATGGTAGACAAAGTACAAGTATTATCTGCAGAGTTAAATATAAAGGATGGTCAGCAAAACAGGAACTGCCTACAGTCAATTAGCCAATGTGATTGACAGTCAAATGACACACGTACAGGCCTGCCTAGTTTATAGAATTTATGTGTATGAAAATTATTTTTTTAAAAATATTTTCTTACCATTATCTGTATTTTTGTGTTATTCTATTTGATTGAATTTTAATTTCTTTGTGTATTCGAATGTCATATTGGTGTATTCCACCAAGCAATTTCTATCCAGAACAAATAGTCAGAGTTAAAATTTCTTTTATTTATCTGATTGGGAAATTAATGTCGTACTCAATGTTATGATATAGATACACAATACATGTTCAATTTGAATTTTTCCACATGAAAGTTTAACAAAAAAAAAAAACAAAGGCAGACTTTTACAAATGAAACACTGGTCATCTAACTATTTTTTTGTAAAATTGAACAGGGCAACTATTCCCTTATATCCAACATTTTCATTTGTCAATGGTTTTGTATCTTTTTCTTGACGACTCAAAACGGCTGTGAATAAGGGGAATCCCCTGAAATCGTTATAACAAATGAGCACCTTGAGAATTCACCGTTACATTATACAAGAACAGTGATCCTCATCAGGCTGGTTTGACTGCCGCTGTCACATAAATGTTGCCCCCAGAGAGAGACACACTTAACCGATATTAACCTGGAGTATTATTACATTCTGGCCATATATATATATGAGGAGGGACTAACTACAGTACTGTTGACTAGTTCACAGTAATAACATCCGCTGTTTTATATTTTGACCTGAAAATGAGACAGTATAAGAACATCCTGTCAGTAATTGACACCAGTACAAAGATGTTGAATACAAACCAGCATGTGGCCTTCAACATCCAAACATAATGCCGCCAACACATGTCAAATATGACAGGGTATATTAAAACCCCCTCTACATCAGTGTTACCAGTATCTCTTATTAAAAAACAAAACCAGAAAGCATTAATCACCTAAAACAAACTAAAATGAACAGAATAGAAATGTTCATACTTTTTTTTACATATATTTCTTAATATAAATAAATGGTTATGTTATATTTAAATCAAAGTCAGAAAGGTTGATTGAGGATAAACGCAGTTATTAGGATAGTTTCGCTTATATGGCAGCCAAATGGGGGAAGTCAACAACCCTTAATGTCATAGACAATAGACAAAGATTTGTTTGTTTGTTTGATTGGTGTTTAACGTCGGACTCCAGAGTATTTCATTTATAGGACGCTAGATTATCCACTTCACAGTATTGCTTGCCCACTACTGTGGAAAACTGGATTGATTGATTGATTGATTGATGTTTTACGCCACATTCAGCGGTATTTCAGCTATGCTGGGAGGAAACCACCCCCACGGGCCAATAGGCAAAGAGAAGACATGACAATTACAAGACGCAATACCTCACAAACAGATCAACTTCGAGTTGCCGTTTAGTTCTGAGAGCACCCGGGCTGCAGGAGGAAGTTCCTAAACTGTCCACTGTTTGTGGCAAACCAAGAGGAAATCTCGTAAAAACCATCCCAGCTATTGCTGGAGCCACATCAATGCTCAAGAGATTGACTTGAACCTATACGCAGCAACACAGCTATTTAATAATAAAATTTAGGTGTCAAGGTCAACAATTGTCAAGGCCAACAATAAACAGGTTTTTAAGGGGCCAGACATGGCAGAAGGGTTTACAATTCTATAGTCAATTAGACTAATTTTTTGTTTTATGTTTAAGGTTGTACTCAAGGGTGTTTCACTTATATGATGACGGATGGTGTACTTCACAGTGTTCCTCCGCCTAATTACAGTGGACAACTGGGAAAAAACCTCTTAAAAACCACCCCCTATATTGCCGGACTCACTCATATCTGATGGTTGACAGTGGGACGCGATCCCGCAAACAGAACATTAAGTAGGATTAGTAAGCGCACATGCTAACCCCTAAGCCACAGTCGCAGGCCCTGATGGATAAGACAAACACTCTCTTTTATCATCTCCATTATTGAACTGAATTAATAAAGACTTTGGTAATAGAAAGTTTTCTTACAGTTGAACTATAAAAATAGGAGAAAAAAAATAACAAATTGTATATAAATGAGAATAATAAGACATACAGCTGTTCTAAGGTCTGTCTCAGAAACCAATCCTAATTACCAGGATCAGATATTGAGTTGTTATGCCGATAGGATCAATCAAAGCTAAAATGGGATTATACAGGCGAAATAGTAAATCATTTGTTTATTTGATAGGTGTTTACATTTTTTCACTCCGCATGACAGCCAATCTGTTTGTTTGGGTTGAATGCTGTAGTCATTGACATTTGACTTAGTGTATAAGATGACCAATTGGTCATTTCTTACTTGCCTTACTTACTAAATGCTGTGGAAAACATTGTAAAAACCATCCCTACAATAGCCAGAGTCATCTCATTTGACTCCTTCAAATACCTTAGGCCCACTGGGGGGACTTGAACCTGATATCGGCAATCTTTAACCCTTACCAGTGAGTCACAGCCCCCACCAGCCCATCAGATGGAGGAAACTGGCAAAGACAAGCACAGGACTCAAAACATGCCAGAAAGAAGAGCAGATCTACAGTAATCTACGCCACTACGGATAGGTTTTGTGATGCCTCAGCTCTGAGAGCATCTACGCGACAATAGTAATATGTTACCTTCATCCCGGAATTATTAAAGTATCTGTTTTGATAGATGTATCTTACCATCATTTCCTCCAGCTTATTCTCCCATAACATTATGTAATCACTGGCTGGCCGCCGTCTTCGGTACAAAGACCCATAGTTTGACATCTTCTTTTGGATAGGTTTCACGTCCACACAGACACACTAAATGACTTCAAAGTATTCCACGAACAGATGCTATAATAGTTATTTTCAAAACAAATCGCCTTCAAACTGTTCTGAAGTCTATATGTAGATGGTCTTTTACAGCAAAAAAATCCATTTAAGTGAAAAAATTTCACACATTTCAAATACATGTATGGAATGCTGTATTCTAAGCATCCAAAAATAGGACTTTCACAAACCTTGACCATAACAGTTAAATTGTGTTATCACAAAATTGCCTCCATCAATTAATACAGTCCATAGTCATTTTCTCAGAGAAAAGTCTTTCAATTTCTTAAAATATCCACTTTTGAAAAAAGTTCAAAGACTTTTCATCAACATTATAAACCGTGAACAAAGTACACGTAGAGTAGCAAACTAAATGGGTTAGATATACAGTTCTAGTTTGTAAACAACGTCACGACCAATGTCACTTGATTTCCAACAGATTGTGGAGAGAAGACTAAGATGGTTTCAATGCTGAATTGACCTTTCTTGATTTCGCGAGATCGCAGCTGCACACGTCGTAAAAACTGCTAACTGATGAGCAATGCCTAGAAGTGACACTGATAGGGGTTACGACTCGGCTCAAGAGCACATAACTGAACTGTTATTCCTGAAGTAACACATCCAAATCACTTCTCAAGTCAAATGTGGTAAAAATAATCCAGAATGAGCAGTATACATATACAAAGCTTAGATGTTTACGTTAAATGGTATGGATCTAATAGGATTTGAACTAAGAAAGTCAATGAGAATCATTTAGTCAATCTAGAAAAGGTGAGGCATGAAGATTAAAAAATATTTACGGACAACATCCAGATAAGAAATTTAAACTATGTATGAAGATACAATGTTTATATGCATCCACCTAAAATTGCCCCGCATCATGAAAAAACATTTTGATGTAAAGTCTCAATTCTAGTGTTACGTGTAAAACTAACAACAAACTCATTGAAGCACTTTACAGAAGAAAGAAGTAATCCATATCCAAATGCAACAGTAAATCCATTCATGGCTTATGCTATGATACTTCTCATGCCAATATACTCTAGTATCAAAAGAGTCTCACTAGGCCATATGACAACATCTATTTCTGTACAAAACTCATCTGCTTTCCTATCTTGATGGCACAGGAGCTTCAAAACATATGCTTGTCTTACTCCATGTCAGCGCTGGATATTTTTTTTCGTCCTCCAGTTGAGCTTATTTTTTTAAGGAGGGCTAGAGGTCTGCTGTGCTCAGTGCTGCGTATAGGTGACTCGTCTCCAGCGACATAAAAGACAAATAACCGCTGAGGAGTATTGTGGCATCAAGTATAACCAGGTTGCCTCGGTGACTGATGATGCCAGGAAAAATGTCCACCAAGACTTTCTTCTGCACAAATTTCAACAAGTCTCAGATGTGAACAAGTCTAAGGTTTCCAAAACAGTTTTTCTGCCCATCTCTTATGAGTTCAAGGTGGATTTTGAGACGAGCAGATAGAATCCATGCTGATTGTATCTACAGCTATATATCAGTCTATCTTAATGCCCTAGCTGACTGGCGAATGGGCTGCCCCCTTTTTGACTGGCCAGCTCCACAGATATTTAACTGTCAGGGGGAGAGAGAGGGGGGAAGCGAGGGAGAATTCATAGATACATGGGTGTTACCAGCCCCCATGTGTAACTAACCAGCACTGAGTGAAGATAGCCAGCCCACAAGATAGGACTTTACTGTTTTATGTCAGGACATAGAAAGATTCATCATTTAATGTAATACTAACATTTTTCAATTTATAAAAAAAAACACATATATTATTAATTCAACTTATATAGTCCTAATCAGCCTCTATCTTCAATTTATTTTTAACACATTGATGAATCCTGTGAAACCCTGCCCTCCAAAATAAAAAAATAAAATTCTAATCCTAAAAATTTGTTTTATCTTTTTGTGATTATTACAGTGTTATAACAGTGTCTTTGTTTCCTGATCGATCATATTTCTCCTATTTTGTTAGGTATTGATAAGATAATATTACCGTCATTGCTAGTCTATTCTTTCAATGCTGAAGTACTTTTCATTATAAAATCATGTGTTTATTGATTTATACATTAGTACACCTATCTATATCTAATGTGACAAGGCACAGATTAGCAAAAAAAACAGGAAAAGAGAGATTTGACACAAATTAATAATGTACTTTTAGGACTACATGATTGATTGGCGTTTTAGAACCTTGATTTAAAGGTATTTCACTTATATGATGTCGGTGTACTTCCAAGGAGATAGCAGCAACATAACCATACTATCATAGTATGAAGAAAATTTTGTTTGCTCCAATCAAAAACAGAGGAGTTTTATTTTGCCCCTTGGCTCTGAGAGCACCAGGACAACAGCAAGCTCCCTCCATCCTTGCTTACAGATATTTCACTTATATGAGTTTGGTGTACTTCCAAGGAGAAAGCAGCAACATAACCACTCACTGAAGTGTTAAACCCGTACCCGGTATATCTTTTATTGCAGAGAAAGAACATTTCGTTTGCTCTGATGGAAGATTAATGTTCCTTTACTTCTGACAATCGCGAACGTATATATAATTTAATTTTATTGCCCATAACCAGAGGGCTTTGCATCTACATTTATATTTGCTACATTGAGCAAATCATGAAGATAGTATTTCTGCATGAGTTAGCTTCAGCCTATGAGATGAAAGCAGGTGTTGTAGAGAGTTGGAGCCTCTTGAGTAGGCACATGTCTTATCTTAACTGACCCTACCCCATTACCCTGCCCTCTGAGGGTACACTTCAGTCTGTTGAGGAGACCATAAGGAAACCCTCAAATCAACTCAAATTTTACCTTAATAATTTACCTTTTTGTCCAGTCTTAACGCATGCATAAACACAGCTAATATAATCATTCTTATTTTACACACATGTACGTTTTGCATCTTCAGTTACTTATAAATCAAAATTATATAAAAGAAAGGAACATTATTCTTGTCAGAAGAAGTTAAAATTACATTTTTCTCTGTTTTTTTTTAAAGGAATTACATAGGGTGCCATATGAGCTATCATCGTGCACATCTGTAGACATGACTAACAGCAATTAGCCCAGGTTTTCCTCAGAACAACTACATGGACTCTACCTAAAAGGTTAACCTATCCCAAATTAAAAAACTCATAACATCCTGTTATTGCCTTGTTTTATCCTCAAAAGAATTAGCCAAATCTCCAGTGGTCTGAGTAAATCAATCTTTTCTTAGATGCCGTCAACAAAAAATCAAATGTTGAAAATCTGGTTGTTAAGCCTTGCCAACAGAATATAAAAACTGTAGTGGCTAATTATTCCCCTGTTTTATTCACCTTACAAAAAGGTACGGATATAACTGGCACTTCACTGTTTTTATATGGAACGATAAATCAATGTTTCTGTGTCTTTGGTGGCAGCAAACGACCAGGTCCTAAATGTCAATTGATGGCTAACTCAACAACTTCAAAAGAAACAGTAATTGCATTGTCAATAAAAAACTTACTTAATATGACATATGGATAAAAGACTACTAACAGGTAAATTGTTGAAGGCATCAATTGTGCCTGAAAGTCAAATGTTATCTTTTTCGTAATTTATTCCTCGTCTGGGTCTATGAACAGTCTTTCTAGTTCTAACATAAGCTGAAAGTTAGTAAGCAGTCAATTCTCCTGGCCAATTCCTAACTGCACTAATAGTCTAAGCAAAACTTAATACTGCTCTGATATGTAGGTATTCAAAACATAGCGCCGAGTTTCAACGATGTACCCCGAAGTCAAGGAGAGAAATGTTACATGCCCATACTCTTTATAAAGTTCATCCACAGTTAGATTCAGGTTTTAACACACTTCCCTGTTCTGCTTATATGATGGTTTCGCAAATGAAATGTGTATTGGGATTACCTTGTTTTCTTTGTAATTCATGTAAAATAAAAAATTAAAAAATAAGACTAGCCAAGGCACAAATGATAAATAGCAGTCTTTTACTTATCTTGTCTCACCATCTTACATACACCTTTACAACTCATACTGAAAAGTCGATACATTTGACAGAGAGCGAGACATTTGACAGAAAGCAATCCAGAAACATCAAAAAGACTATTCCTTAACAGTACAGGTTTAGGTTTATTATTTTCCAACATGTTATTTTAGCCACACTCCACGGAAAGCAAAAGTTCCAATTCAAAACTATCCCCCTTGAAAATATTACATAAGCGAATCAAAATTCTTGGCGCGAAATTTTGAATGAAATATATGGACCTGGAGGATTTCTGACATAAGTATTTAGTGTTCAGCTGGATACCAATTGACCACTCTGATTTAAGTTCCACATTCTGGAATAATCAATAATTCATGGTTGTTTAGAGTTGCTGATTGTTAAGTGATCAAGGTGAAAATTTGAAAATGCTGGTGCATTGGAGTTGGAGGTAGAAGAAAGATTGTTTGTTTAATAACTTAAGGTTATTTCACTCACATGCATCATGCAAGCCCAATGGGTAAAGACCCCCACCCCCCTCCTCGACACCACTGGCAACATACAGACAGGATAATCACAGGACGTAATACAGAGACAACAGAAAGGCTTCATGGTGCCCCTTAGCTCTGAAAGCAACGGGAAGCTCCCTCCCAATCCTCCACAGGAGGTTGAAGAAAGATCATTGTTGAAGAGTACTGTTCAGAAGTATAGTGGTGGTCTTACAGTAGTCAGCTGGTTACCGTGAAAAAAGTATTGAATTTTTAACTGAAACTGAATGACCAAAATAACCAGCTGCTAATTGAATAATATACCGAAAGCCATTACCACCTGACTGGAAGGTAGTGAAGGAGACCTTTCCATTCAGCACTGAAGCAGACCTTACATTTGAGTTCCAAGTAGCCAATGCTTGTCTGTGCACACGACAGTGCCAACAACTAGGCTATGAAAAAAAGACATTGAGCTAATTGCCACAGAAAAAAAGAATGAAAACGACTAATTGTTTGTGGACACAAAATCAAAACCACAGAACAAGTATCATTTTGCCATGGAACACAATTTGTAGTTTTACAATACAAACTAACAAATCAGCTTTGCATGTCCAGTAAGCTCAGACGGTATAGTCCGGCACACAAATATGTTTGTTTGTTTGTTTGTTTGATTGGGGTGTAAAGCTGTAGGCCTATTTAAGGTTATTTCACTCACATGACTGTGTGTCAGCACAATGGTTCAAAGGAAACCACCCTCGACACTACTTGTAACAAATTCAGGACGTTATACAAAAACATATCAAACAGATTGACTTCATGTTGCCCGTTTGCTCTGAAAGTACCAGAGCAACAGGAAGCTCCCTCCCAAACCAACAACCACCTGAATACCATGAGCTGATACCAAACACCAACTTCTTCAATCAACATTGAGGAGAAAATCAGGAGACTTCATGATTAGTGAGGGTTTTTCTCAAAGGCTGCCAGTTATCTGTTATTATAATGGCTGCTAACATGTTTAACATCACACACTATGGCCACACAACATGAAAACATATATCTTCATGGTAATTTAGCTCAATGGTTTAGAGATTAACTAAAAGCAGTACATGCATGTTAGTACAGTACATGTACAAGTCAGATTTTTTGTTTCACAGCTGAAAAATGGAAACCAGTGATTTTTTTTTCTGTATTCCAATTTCAAAACAACAATTAAAGAAAGTTGTCTTACCTGTAACAGCAAATGTTCTACTTCAGTTCCCTGTAACAGGAGCTAATTCCACTAGAGGGAGTATATTGGGGGGGGGGGGGGGGGGGAGAATTAAATTG
>JAQQZZ010005557.1:0-11806 GCA_030265115.1 Mopalia vespertina
CAATTCCTGGAGTCTGGACATTACTACTGCGAGCAATTCTAGAAATCACAATTCCTGGAGTCTGGACATTACTACTGCGAGCAATTCTAGAAATCACAATTCCTGGAGTCTGGACATTACTACTGCGAGCAATTCTAGAAATCACAATTCCTGGAGTCTGGACATTACTACTGTGAGCAATTCTAGAAACAGTCGATTTGTTTCATTGTTAAGCGTTCTCCGCCTCAGACATGACTAAATTGTTTGTAGACATTTTGTATTAACATTCCTCTCGTATTGGTTCTTGTGGTAAATTTGAAGGTGTAACCTATTTACTGCATGGTCTGTGCAATAATATTAGGTGTCACGTGTATATAACATTATCGGCTTTTGATTTTAAACAAGAGAATAAAGAAATACTGGGTGAACACACAAACCTCTTAAATATCATGTTATAGCCTATTTTGGAAAGCTGGCAACACCACTAATGGGTTTGAAAATCCAAAATATTATCATCTTTAGTGGTAGTTTTATGCGATGTTGCAATTAACGCTGTTGTTTTCGCCTGAATCCAATTATAATTTGTGAATAAAACAGGTCTTGGAGCTTCCGTCCTTTGGGAGACAACGGCTGATTTATATTCCTGATAAAGGACGGGATTTCGGGAATAATTGTAAAGCTTAATTTTACAGCTGTGTCATTCCCATACAAGACGATTAATTCATGTTTTTCTTTTAAACGTTATGAGGTGAAACATCCTTCAATTTTTCAAACATTAAATACACGTTCAGGCAGCAGAGCGTTTTAGTGTTATTTGAGGATCACACATCACTGAATAAAACATATTGCTCCCAATTCTTTTATTATTAAATGATCTAAAGACACAAGTATTACAGTTAATTTCAGACTGACGTATATAATGCAATCGGTGCCAACTGAGCCGAAATCAGTGTTATTTCTGATACACTGTAAGACAAATGGCACTACACGTCGTTTTATCTCATTTTTCTGTTGTAATTAATATTCAGATTCATATGTCTGTTCCCGCATCAATTAATGGGAGGATGACAGCTTATGTATTATAAAACTGTCTGCCTGATTGACATCCGATTTTCTAATTACACACGTGTTCTTTGGAAACCTTAAAGGAGTGGAAAGCAAATCTGGCTTGTATTGTTTATGTTTAACCTGGTTAGCTAAGCATGTGGATACCCGCTATTTATTGAACTGAAAAGGAGACGGATAGAAGTAAGCAGGGTTTAAATACTTGTTTCATCAGATCCATGGGTGCCGCCATGCTTGACCAAAACTATACCCGTTTGCCGCGACTAATGTATACAAATTTTCTTTTCGTAAATATTCTTCATAACTGATTAATTTTACCTTAAATTTATATGGAGAGCATTACGTCACGGTCGAAATGTTTCCAAGGGAGGTCATTAAATATCTTTACTCTCACACACATTCAAAACATGGAGGTCATCAGTTGCCGTACTGCATGCAGTTTTGGGGGAGATTTATATATTGTCCTGAAGCTTTGAATCTATTCCAAACGTGATATTAATTGCATTAGTTGCATGTTCTTTCTATTTTTGCCCCTCAGAGAGTTGTTCCCTTCTTTTTAATCAAGGTCAAAGTGAGAGCAATGGTTAAGGGTTAGTTACTTGACATTAATGTTATAACCCCCAGATATATCTCCACTATTGAAACGAGGCACTGATTTACTGTCTTGTATTGTCCTCCTTCTCTATTGAAGTGTTTGGCCTGTAGCCTATTTTGTCCTGAGATCCAGTGAAATCTTCAATCTAAACATGAGCAATTATCTTCATTATTCTGTTTTTATAAATCTACTGATCGTGCCTTGTGGTTTATCGTCTTTTCTCATCAAGTAAAATCGTTAATTCCGAAAATAGTTTAATAAATATATTATCTCTATAAATAAATAAATATATGTTTTACCTCTACTGGGAACTCCTTGTTGCTTATTCTGTGTTCTGATCCAGTAAAATCCTCAATCCCGAAATGAATCTTGATATATTTGACTTTGTAGCGGTAGCACAGAGGTCCGGAATAAAACGATACACTACCAGTCGCTTCGTCCTCAACGTCTATGGTTATATCATTACCACTGTTCACTAATAAACCATTTATCTGAAGATTAAAAGGTTGGATAAATGTAAAACAAATCATTCCAAAATAGAACCTCTGATAGTGAGAATATACCCGAGAGGGTCCACGTGGGAAGGGAGCGAGAGAGTGAACTAAAGAACCTCTAACAACTATGTTAGAATTATTAGTGTGTGGATTTGTTTAATTATTTATATGCTTAAATAAAATTATCTTTTTGAGATATTCTTCCTAGGGCCCAGAAACAGGAAGAGCAGTAGCTTCGTTTTGTTGCCCAGAAATTAAAGTTAAGAGAAGCTGCAGACTGTCAAATCACTTGAGTGTGCTTATAGTTGAATTGATGGCTATATTACTTTCGCTAAGATTTTTGCTTGAATTTAAACCAATTATGTCCGTAATTTTAAGTGACCCTCTTAGTTCATTACAAGGGATAAGAAAATACTGTTACAGTAAATCGGATCCTCTTCTTAACGAAATTTTAATCATTTGCACTTTATTAAAATATGGAGGAATTAATGTGTGTTTTGGCTGGGTATCCAGCCACGTTGGTATAGCTGGCAATGAGCAGGCAGATGATCTAGCTAAGGCAGCATTGTCATGTACTAATATATCTAACAATGTGGATCTCTCTGTTACAGAAGTCATGGGCGAAAGTCTATTTTATCAGCCAATGGCAGCATGAATAGGACTCAGTATAGCAGCTGGACGATTTTTTTTATCAATTTTATCCTAATGTTCAAATCCAAGCTATTTTATTACCCTCTCGACAATCTAAGGTTTTAGTTTTTAAACTACTCTCTGGTTATCTTCCTGTCATCGTATATGTTAAACGTTTTAATCTCTATGAAACGAGTTTGTGTAATAGTTGTCTAGTAGAGAACACAATAGCTCATTTTTATTCCATTGTCACATCTACCATAATCAGCGCTTGACGTTTTATCAATCACTTGAAAGTATTGGTGTATTTAAGCCTTCACTTGAGGCTGTTCTTAAATCTCAGAAATCTACCAATAAAGTTCTCCAAGCCACGGCCAATTTTATGAGTGACAGCTATAAGTTTTAGAGGCTGGACATGTTTATGTGTACTATCTTTGCAGTGTCATCATGTTTTGTCTGAACGTTGGCTAGTCTAATCACATATATCGCTTGTTTTTAATCCGTATGCTATCTTGTTCAACCCGAGAGTTTCCCACATAGTCTCTTTGTTACTGTAGACATCATATTTGTCAGTCTAGTTACTGTTATTCAACTTGTCACTTCGTCAATCAATGTGTAACCTGACTTTATTTGTCATTTTTATCATGTTTATTCAATGTAGTTTGTCATCCTATTTTGTTTGTCAATGTTTGTCAATCTAGTCATTATTAAACATTGTAAAAATTATGTTTGTCGTTATAATCAGTATGTATGCTTGTCATTGTAATATGTTTGTCGTTATAATCAGTATGTATGCTTGTCATTGTAATATGTTTGTCGTTATAATCAGTATGTATGCTTACCATTGTAATCTGTTTGTTCGATAGATATCGTCATGTCTCGTCAGTGTACCGTCATACTATATTTCTTAAAAGTCATACAATGTGTATTCACACATATTCCATGTCCGATTCTATGATCAGTTAATGTCATACTTGTTCAACCCAGCTCTAGTCGATCTAACCTATCTACATCCAATAACTTTACCCTATAAGTATTTACATTGTTTTATATGAGAAAAACCTACACGTCAAGTCGTGGTGCACATAATTTGCCTGAATGGTGCCTCTTAAGAAATAATATATATATGTATGTATGTATGTGTGTATGTATTCTTCCTAGCTGTATTTGCCTGTTAACTTATCTATTTGCATAGCTAAAATACGATTATCGTCTTGAGATATTCTTCCTAGCTATATTGGCCTTGTAATTTATCTATTTCCATAGCTTAAATACGATTATCGTCTTGAGATATTCTTCCTAGCTATATTGGCCTGTTAATTTATCTATTTGCATAGCTTAAATAAGATTATTGCCTTGAGCTATTCTGCCTAGCTATATTGGCCTTGTAATTTATCTATTTGCATAGCTTAAATACGATTATTGTCTTGAGATATTCTTCCTAGGTATATTGGCCTGTTAATTTATCTATTTGCATAGCTTAAATAAGATTATGCTGTTAAGAGTTGATTCCTATGTATATTCACATGTTGATTTATTTAATTATGTATATGCTTAAATAAGACTATCAACTTGAGATATTCTTCCTGGGTATATTGGCCTGTTAATTTATCTATTTGCATAGCTTATATAAGATGATGCATTTGTTATATACTTCCAAGGTATGTGGCCCGTTAATTTAATTATTTACATAGCTTAAATAAGATTATCTTCTTGATATACTACACTCTTAGAAATAATGTTTTTTTGATGGTTCTTTAGAAAAGATGATGGTTCTATATGGAACCTTTACGACAAAAACGGTTCTTTGATATAAATGAAAAGGGATAAATACTTGGAACAGTTGCTATGAGGGTACCATACAGAACCATAAAGGGTTCCACCAGAGCGATGACTGAAGAACCTGAGAGTGTATACCAAGGTCATTTGGATATTTGGTTATAGGTTTATCTGTACAAAATCACACAGATTGTAGTGACATAAATAGTATATAAAGATCTAAGTATACTGACAAATTGGATTTAGGTTCGTTTTGTTTAAGAGCTCATGGCACACTTTCATTAACCTTCGTCCGACATTTTTATCGTCAATCACGTCAACTTATGGTAGTTTAACATGGGATGACGTCATTAACGGTCAGAATTTACCTAACGAAGTTTCATGGAAGTGTGTCAGAATGTTGTATTTTCTATCTTTTTCAGATGTCAATATAAATATCATGTTTTTTGCTATTAAATGATAGCCCTTTTGTCCATTCGGGCTCATTTAAGCAGCACACCTGATATCGGTTCAGTTCTTCTGTATTTCGATCAAAAAAGTTTGTATATAGTGGTTTTTTGCACCTTTAGTTGTTTGTTTAGTGTCGTGAAGTTTAATCTCACCTCATGTCCCTCAGATGACAGGGTTTTTAATGTCGGATCAAACAGAAGGTGTTTCGGGTCGATATTTATAGGGGACTGTAATTTACCATCGTTGCATAGTCGCCATTCTGTGTTTAAACGTCCCCAGTAAGCAGGTCCTGGAATTATAACAGCAGTTTGTAACGAAATGTTATTACAGTGTTTTAAAACATTACAAGGGACCTTATTATTATAAATTCCAAAGACATATGGGATCCCGATTTTATACGAAGGAAAACAGTACAACCACAAGGAATTGCTTGTGCGGTAAAACATCTGAGCCGCAATGTACACCTACTCGAAAGAAAGAATTCTGGAGAGATATGCAGGTGACATTATAAACTTTTGGTAAACAGGGCAATCTGGATATTAAAACCGAAGAAAGAAAAAAACAAATCTGTGTTTCGTGCGTTGGTGATTAAATGTAGGCATTCCCTGAAACTCTCCAGTCAGGTTTGCCAGTCACCGTACTTTATGGCTGCCTTTTATAAGTCGTATGGTTTGTATTCTGCGGTCATTTTTCTCTATATTAAGCAGTCAGTGCTAATTATCTTAAATCCAGTTGAACCCGAACTGACAGGCGTAATGATTGTAAAAATTCCACACAATGTCTTTGGCCTTCAATAAACCGCCAGACATGACATATAATGGGCTGAGCCAGCCTTCGTTCATCGATCTATAATCCACCAAATCTCCTGCACTAAGGTTTTTAATTGCCCCAGGCATGTTGGTTAAAATTGTTATCAAAGTTATCGGTCAATGTAATTGCTTGATTTTCCTATCAGGTCCCTCAATGTCAATCTGTTATCGCCCAATGTTGATAATTGTATATTAAATTACATCGTTTGTGTACTGCGTTTGATAGGAATACCATTTACTACCACTAATAACTGCCCTCTCTGGGGAAAAGTAAGCAGTGTAACCGTGTAGAAGGAAGGCCCCTACTGATTCTCCCATATCCCGTGACAATCCACTGATTTTAAGTGACCCGGGACCCGTTGGGACAAAGTGCGGTAGCCAATAATCGTTCTCGTTCTGTTTCCCATGAGACGGTGTATGTGGGTGGCCTGACAAAGCAAATTTGCTTCACACAACACGGACAATACCTTCATCTTATTACCAAACCTCTCTCTAATTCCATGTCATTCGTTTCGTGTATTAAAAATCCTGTGTGACTTCTAATAAAAGATAAAGACCGAAGACAGATCCCATGATTTTGCTTTTATAACAAGAGCCGATACTCTTACAGGGATGCTGAGTGATCCGAGGAAACAAGAGCCGATACTCGTACAGGGATGCTGAGTGATCCGAGGAAACCGTGAAAAAGCTTAAACAAACCCGAGTAGGTCTTCATAGGAAACGGATCAACTGTTTATAGTAAATAGTGAAGGTGTTCAGAGGCAACACTGTGCGTGTTGAAAAGCTGTCGAGTAACGTTCAAAGGCAACCGATAAGTTGTTCATCTGTAGCCGAGTAGGTGTTCAGAAGAAATCGAATAGGTGTTCAAAGAAACAGAGTAAGTGTTGCAGACCAGTAGGTGTTGAGAAGCAGACCAGTAGGTGTTGAGAAGCCTACTGGTGTTGAGAAGCAGACCAGTAGGTGTTGAGAAGCAGACGAGTATGTGTTGAGAAACAGATGAGAAGGTATTGAGAAGCAGACGAGTAGGTATTGAGAAGCAGACGAGTATGTGTTGAGAAACAGACGAGTGGATGTTGAGAAGCAGACGAGTAGGTGTTGAGAAGCAGACCAGTAGGTGTTGAGAAGCAGACCAGTGGGTGTTGAGAAGCCTACTGGTGTTGAGAAGCAGACGAGTAGGTGTTGAGAAGCAGACGAGTAGGTGTTGAGAAGCAGACCAGTAGGTGTTGAGAAGCAGACCAATAGGTGTTAAGAAGCCTACTGGTGTTGAGAAGCAGACCAGTAGGTGGCGAGAAGCAGACGAGTAGGTGTTGAGAAATAGACCAGTATGTGTTGAGAAGCAGACGAGTAGGTGTTGAGAAGCAGACGGGTAGGTGTTGAGAAGCAGACCAGTAGGTGTTGAGAAGCAGACGAGTAGGTGTTGAGAAACAGACCAGTACGTGTTGAGAAGCAGACTAGTAGGTGTTGAGAACCAGACGAGTATGTGTTGGGAAACAGACCAGTAGGTGTTGAGAAGCAGACCAGTAGGTGTTGAGAAGTAGACCAGTAGGTGTTGAGAAGTAGACGAGTAGGTGTTGAGAAGAAGACCAGTGGGTGTTAAGAAGCCTACTGGTGTTGAGAAGCAGACCAGTAGGTGGTGAGAAGCAGATGAGTAGGTGTTGAGAAGCAGACCAGTAGGTGTTGAGAAGCAGCCGAGTACGTGTTAAGAAGCAGCTGAGTAGGTGTTGAGAAAACTGCGTAGGTGTTCATACACAACATAGTTGGTATTCAGACGCACACGAAAAAAAATATTTAAGGCAACAGACAAGGAACTCGAATTCTCAGTACAATTGTATAATTAGAATAAATGTAGTTATACAAACAGTAGATGTATTGTTAGGGCTTGATTTTGAACAGATGTCGTTGTAGCTCAATGAAGTGTATTGTGTTGCTGTTGACGTATTATTACGACTTTTAATAAAGACAAAAGGCCCACTATGTGAATGTGTAACTTTGTGTGTCGTAGCAAATTACTAGAGGCCAGTATCTTACCTGATATACCGTGATACGTCCACCAATCAGCCCACAGGGAAGCCTCTTCTGAAACAACAGCAACAAATAGTACAGATGGCTAATCGTTTATTTACTATAAACGTATACAAGTACAACTACAACAACGTATCTGTTGTATTTCTACACAAACATAGGAAGTAAACTATCTTTATTGCAAACGGATGACCATTGCTTATCAGTTGATTGCTAGTCATTGTTCATATAACACTTCTGCACCTTATTAAGCATACATCTCTATGATATTTGTCTTAAACAATGATGTTTTTGAAAATACCATTTTCACTTTTCCAATGAAACGTCCATAACAGTGAGTACAGGTTTGAAATGGAAAAAGCAAATCTTTTCTTTTCGTGGTATGAATACTACTCATAAGAGTTCAATGGAAACAAAAAATAAATACATGTAAATGTGTCCAACTGTTTAACTTGTAGACCATATACAGATAATAACTATATTCATCATATGTTAGTTTAATCAGTTATTGAGCCTCGTCCAGTGCACTGGAACTACCCCCAAAAGGCCAGGCTGCTACCGCCCCCACATTCTACCACGGGATTTCATACCGATAATTAATCAACGATTTGTGTATTTCTTAGGTTAGTCAGCTGATACGGTTGTAGATGTTCTGAAAGGTGTATATTCGTGCTTGCCCACTCTACCATTTTTCGCTAGAGGTATAGTCTGGGTCACGGGAGTATGATGGCTTTTCCCCATTCACAGCCGCAGGCACGTAACTCAGCATTCCATCCTAATACCCAGCATACAACAATACGCCAACACAGTCCTCCCCAATCATGCATCTATAAGTATGGGTATAGTAAACTTTGAGTGGATATGATAGGCTTACTGGATCAAAGTCTGATCTATCTAAATTATTCAATGACATTTTCTGTCTTTGGCTCAGAGCCAGGAAAAAAAGGAACACCAAATGCCATATTTTACTTCATAGTTTCTAAACCACAATTTAGGACACAACTTATTGCTTGGACAACCGGTCACGCTGGTGTATAGTGTGGGTAAATGATCTGTAGATTTCATATCAACCGGTCACGCTGGTGTATAGTGTGGGTAAATGATCTGTAGATTTCATATCAACCGGTAGCCCTGGTGTATTGTGTGGGTAAATGCTCTGTAGATTTCATATCAACCGGTCACGCTGGTATATAGTGTCGCTAAAAGATCTGTAGAATTCATATCAGCCGGTAGCCCTGGTGTATTGTGTGGGAAAATGATCTGTAGATTTAATATCAACCGGTCACGCTGGTGTATAGTGTCGGTAAATGATCTGTAAATTTCATATCAACCGGTCACGCTGGTGTATAGTATGGGTAAATGATCTGTAGATTTCATATCAAACGTAATGGCGAATCATATAAGGGCCTTAGTTAGTCATACTGCCATAGCACAGTGTTGGCTTTGCAGTAAATGACTTTCTAAGTTCCCCGGCTTTAACAAAGTAAACAACATATGCAAATAAAGGTGCTATCAATCGATGACCGTGTTACCCCATCGCTACTTCCCCTGACCGGGCCACATGACATTAGTTAATCTCCCAAAAGGATAGCGGCAAATGATTTCAATTATTTCTAGAGAATATATACAGTATGGGGTTATCACGATAAAAATCTAATCCACTTAAGCAAATGTTTCCTTGTCTACGCTTTGGGATCATAAACATAAGCAAATCATTATACAGTTTTCCTAGCCGGGAACGCCTTCGTTCAGTGAACTGCCTCACGCTGCTCATCAGGGATTTCAGACCAATAGACATATGCATCGGCATTTTGCATTTGCGACCATGTTGGTGAAAGGAAACAATTTGGCACCGAAATTGCGGAACTCAACACGAACAATTCAGCCGATTATATACACACATGCCAACCGTAGCTGATTGTAACACGCAATACACACAGTTACAGATGTAAGGTTAACTTGATCCGTCAATTCTAGATCCTGTTCTCAACGCTTGATTTTGTCATGAATATGTTTGTGGGGAACTCGGCTTAAAAAGCCTTGTCTTCTTAAATCCCGCTTATATACGGTTACAATTCCACTTATAGACTTAGATGTATTGCCTAGATGCGTGAAATCTGGCGTATATGACGAGCCTTCGTCGAGGTTTAACTCTACAAACTAGCCTTCTTTGCTATAGAATCAGGCGGTTTTCCCCTACGTTACGTTGCGTTATTTATATGCATGTACGTTGTGCTACAGTTTAACAGCGAAATGATGATGGATAACAAATACCTCCATTACAACCCTCTTTTTTCTGATCTACCTGCATGAAGAGCGAAATATACTTATTTACCATTGTTATATTGACTAATTAGATTACACTCTCCTCCCAGAAATGCGATGCTAACGTTAACTTTTAACATTATCGGAATTCGGACCATCATGGTTTAAGTAGCACACTAAATAACACAGGAATTGGAAGGGTTAGTTTACGACTGTCTTAACGTTAGACAATCTTTATCATTCTACGTTCACACCCATAACATAACTGTGACGTTTTTATAATTAACTCATTTCAGCTCCAGACATGAGGGAATATATATTAAAATTTTGTCTACAACTAACATACTAAATTTGTAATGAATGGCTGTAATGTTTTGTTAGGAAAGAGGCTATATCGCCTAAATGGAAAGAAAATAATCGGGGAGCTTATGGCTTTAACTTTTTTCTGAATAATAATATACAACTCACCATTTGCGATCACATGCGAAGCTATCTGTATGAATAGAACAATTCCAGTTATAACTGCCTGCCATATATCACTGTACATAGTTCGTGGGATTGTTAAGGCCAGGACATCTATCTCCAAACAAACCTAAAGACACTTGTCAAGGCTAGTCCATAGAGTAAACTAATGATTTTATCGCCGTCTCCTACTGCCTCTCGCCCTTCTTTCTATTAATCACCATCGAGAGTCCAGTTCACCAATACCTTTACTCTCCATCAGATAGCCAGTAATGACAACAGGGCTCGTCCAGCGAACACCCAACTTTTCTTCTTGCCCCAGAAGTGGAAAAATGTATTCTCAAATTGACGATTGTCTGTAGTAAGGAATCGAAGATAATTCGATCAGGCGGATTTCCTAAGTCTGACAGACGTTTCAATAGACGTGCTTCCCCAGGTCCACAAGCTCCTCGATTTCTTTATGTTATTTCGGTGGACCCAATTCAAATAGATCACGAAATGAAGAACTGTTATACCAGCACCGGGCAAAACTCAAGTCGTCTTCTATCTTTCTGTGCTGTCTGCACCAACCAGTTGTCACTCAGCGCAGTGATAACATTTGAGGGTGTGGGCAGATTAAAACTTTATCCCGATAGTAGTACACCTTGGCCTACACGCTGCTGTCAGAGTGGTCGATAAAATGGGGAACGAACCAAATGAGCGCCATGAAAACCCAGCCTGTGTACGGGAATTTCTAGTTGGAAGCATTCCGCCCGTGGGCATATATATAGAATAACCAATAACAGTAGATTTCACATAGCCATTTTAGGTAATCCGCAAAGAAGTCCACTCGGAGTTATTCTACCTGAAGGGATTGTTTCTCGTTAGGTCAAAATACGAGCAAGCAGCAACATCGCTTACACTAGGTCTAGGAATAAGTCGATTCATTGTAAGCAATTAGGCAGGTTATCTTGCCTTTCATCTGCGGGGTAAAACAAAGACAAAAGCGAAGGAAGTACAGTAAAATGCTGTAAGAACGGGAATCTCAGCAGTGTCACTTAACAATTTCAACCTTCCTTTTATGCTTACTTTCCATGGAAAGCACTGTAAATTATTAAAGAGGTCTAAAAGCTCATCTCTATGAAAAAAATGTCCATTTTAAACGCTGAGCTGAAGGTGACACGTTACATTGAGGGAATACAAACACAAAAAAACTTATAAAATTGCAAGTTATGGATTGTGTTACATTTAACAGACAGAGTCGTATCACTATAACC
>JAQQZZ010005568.1:0-11806 GCA_030265115.1 Mopalia vespertina
GACGGAGTTTCGTTTTACCGGTCCAAGACAATTTTTACCCGTCAGGGACCGGTATATACCGGTAAACGGAAACACTGAAGTCTGTTTCGGGTAACTTGACCCGACTGTATGAAAAATCCGCTGACTTAATTTGTTTTTTTTCCCGCCAGATTTTAAATTTGTTTTTTTTTTTAATTTATGTTTTCACTGATTTATATATTACAGTGTATAACTAAAAACTAGACCTTTCGCGTTGATCGATTGTATGCCCAATGTCGAGTATAGTAGAAATATGCATTCAGAGGTCTTGTCTGTATTCTGTTGGCTGGTTGTGTTGATATTTTCGAAACAATGAATGTTTTTGGGTGGACTTTTCAAATGGTGAATATATGAAAAAATTGTATACAGCCGCTGACCAACAGCAATGAAATAACCTTCAGCATTAGGCTAAAAACTGGACATATCAATCTTTGTGAGTGGCTCCATTGTCATATCTTTCTCCCGGCTAGTGGCGCTGACAAGTGTTCACTGCTGTTCAGTTGCTATTGTGAGTGGCTTCAATGGCATGATCCAGAGATTTGCCTAGACAAACAATTCGTATATTAAACCAGTTCCAGTGGGTTTACACATTTAAACAGCACAGGGGAAAAAAGTCACAGAATAGCAGATTTCAGGAAACTGGATTTTGATGTTTAAAACAGGTTAATCAGGTTAATTTTTATCCCCCAAAATACTATTTTCTAATCTTGCAGCCCTTCGGATTTCACGATTACTGGTAATGTGTTGGTACCGTGTGACAAACCACGGTCACCATCAGTGCTTTCAAAAGATCAAATTTTGACTCCATATAAAAAGCACACTGCCTCAAAAGGGATAAGTTTAAGCAACTGTACGAGTTGTGGAAAATATGTAAAAAAATTATCTGTTTTTGCTGCCATAGAGGCTATAAATAAATGGCACAAATGAATTTGCAGCAGTATATCCACGAAGTATTGATCAGTGTCCAATTTTTGTTACTTTTCAACAAGCATTTTTCAGGACACTGATCGTTATCCGACTTTGCCAACTGCCCAAATTATAATTTATGATTTTTTTGTATTTATTCTGTTGAAAAAAGGTTGCAGACCTGTCTACCCTAGAAGAAATTTATGTATAAAAAATTTGTTGGTTTTTTTTTGGAAGATTTTGTGTATTTTTGTGTTTAAGCATAGTATATTACGTTTTGTGTTTATTTGATGGCCTTTCGACGTATTTTACATAAATTATGTGTACAAAATACCCCAGAATACACCAGATAGGCATGTCTGCGGTTGTCACAGGACTCAATCATGGGCCGTTTTTGGCAACTGTGTTGCACGTTGAATAGTTCCCAACGAAAGTAGTTGTTGATATTATATTGTCTGTTTATTAAGTGCACTTGAAGTATTACGGCTACATTTTTTTTTTTGCAGTTCAAGTTACATCATTAAACCAATTGAGTTTGAAATCCAGAATGGCATTTTGAAATTTTGAATTTCATATTTTAAATTTCAGCTTCTACATGCTATCTCTTTGGACTTCCTAATGAAAAGAGATACACATAAAAAGTGGTAGTCTATTGTGCTTATTTAATACATTAAGGTGTAAAACAATCCCATTTTACAATTCAGCCAAGGGATTATGGGTTTTCAATACGGAACCAAAAGGTGGGTTCTGTCGGGTTCCCATGGCTGTAAACTACGGAACCCAAAAAGGGGTTTCGATAACCACTGAAATCCCATGGCCTGATCTTGATATTAGTGTACAAGGGCTACAGTGATTTTCATTAGGGTTATTTTTACAGTATATTCCAGATAAAGGTTACACTCAGAACTTCACCTAAGGGTGTAAGGGACAAAATGTCATCTTGTTACAACTGTTTGCCCTCTAGTATTCATCTTAAATTCATGCAAAGGGATAAAAGGATCAAGAAACTTCATGAGGATCATGAATGAGTGGGCCAAGCAAGTTGCGGAACAAAAAGCATTTTGGTACATAAAGAGTTTTGTGCATAAGTCATCAGGGCATTTACGGTTTTAAGACCACAAACTTTTTAAAAAACTTTGCATAAAATGCTTTTAATTTCTTTTGCATACATAGCTGACAGAAAGTACAAAATGACCCACCTAAATGTTGTGCCACTTCTAAGACCAGTCTAGGTTTTCTGTTTTCCACCTCCAACGCATTGAGGATAGGTGGGAGTATATCCTCAAACTGAACATCTACCACAGCACCGATGACTGCCACAACTCGGCCCACTGCTACCTTTGGTTTGCTCTGAGCCTCCGCATAGCTTCCTGTTCAACATGTTAAAAATAAGCAATAATTAATTTTAACGTCATCAGTGTTTCAATACAACCAATTATTCTAATATTACATTGCCGGTTCGATTTGGGTTAGCCTTAGGTCAGCTGCGATAGCATTTTCTGTTGTTCGAGATATTGTGTGCACCCCGATTCCCATGGTCCTTTGTTGGCGAAACGCATTCTGACCTTGGGACTTTACCGTATGGCAAATGGTTGTGAACTCCTGATCGAACAAAGGCGCATGGGAATTAAATAACAAAATGGTAGAAGAACTTTGACAGCTGGATGCTAGAGAAGATTTTGGATTATATGCAGGCGAAAATTGATGAGTGCATGAAGGAGATATAAAATGAAAGCTTATTGTATATAGACAGACAGTTTTCACATTGATTCCGTTTGAACAGATTTACTTTCTGTGTAGTTTGGATAAAAATATCTCAATCCACTGGACTGTTTTTGATAACGCTGAACTTTCAGTATTGCATACACTATATAATTACGGTACCTGGATCTAATTTGGGTACAAAATGTAGGCCTAATGCATTTCAATAGTTTGAACATTCCTATTAAAAAAGTTAACCCATTATAAAAGTTTAGCCATTTCAAAGTATAAAGGACACATACGGTCTTTATTTCCTTAAACTTGCAAAGATCATGAAATTAACCGTTTCGAGGACTGACAAATCAAACGAATGTCTTAGTCTTGAAGGTCAGCTGTCAACAAGGTGATCCCGCATGGTCTTCAGCGTACAACCAAAGCGAGGCTCAGGAGATAAGCCGAAAAAATCTGCTGACTACTTCTTTAATTTCAAATATTACAGGATTGTAAACACTGACGCATACACACAAAAGTCAATTGTTACACCAAACTGCATTACATTGCATGTTAAAAGAGAGGTATCCATCTACGTGACCGACAGTTACCGGCAACGCAGCCGCCATTGGAGAAACGTGTTTCAGATTTTACAACTTAAGTTTGGGAACATTTTCATTGAAAACTAAACAATGCATGCGAAATCTATGATTGACTTACGTGTCTGAAGGCATGCTGGTGTAGCTCTTATAGCTGTTTGTTGTGCATTATGAGCTATTAAGGAGGTTTTGGAGGCCTTAAAGGCCCCACTACACGCTCTCCTCACGGCATGCATCATGGCGCACTATCCAAGAGACCGACCACGTGACTTATACCTAAAGTAACAAAATGCCCGGATGGTTCTGTATTGACGTCACTACACTGAGTTTCATATAAAGAAATCACACATAAATATTGCTGCACACATGGAATGCCAAAACAGAAAATATTCCACAAATATAATACTTTCTGTTTAAGAATTGTCAGTTTTGAAAATTTGAAATTGTGTCAGCCCAGTATACTCTTTTTGTACACGATGCTGTTTTTTCTTAATGCTGAATTTTTATGTGTTTTTAAGGTGAATATATTTGATTGAAGACTAATAAATAATTATTTTTTTCTTTCAACGAAATACATTTTTCATGTCCTAGCCTATATATTTATTTGTTTTGTTTTTTATTTAAGGGTCCATTTCAACTCTAGAGTATTTATTGTAACTTCATTTCATTTAACTACCAATGTAGGCTATTCATCTGCGATAAATAGTAGGCCTATAGGCCCTATATGTCCCCCAGCTAGGCAGTTAACAACACATAGACATAGTTATAACAATAGAAACACTGCATTTGATTTGTAGCATACAAACCGTTTTAACGAACCAATTTAGCACTACATTCTTTAAGAATCAAAGGGCTGCGGGAATGGAACAAATTGCCTCTGTTGTTTAATCATCTGTTAAGTAGGCCTCTATCGCTCGATGTTGAAATCCCGCCTGAAAACTTCACAGCTAAAACCTATATGATCCTCCTCTGTTGTGTATGTGAAACTAGTGTTAATACATTTCTAAAGTTCATTGTAAACTCTAATAAGCTAAACAAATAAACCTTATTATATTTTCCGAAGTAAAAATGTTAAATTATAATTTGTTCAGGGATAGAACAAGCCACATGAGCCTGATGTTTTATTGCCGCCGGATTGAAATTATCAATACCGATGCTAATATATTGTTAATACTTGTTTATTGTTTAATGTTCTTCTGTAGGCTTCTTTGATATTAGGCCTATACCTTTCTGTTGAATAAAATAAATGAATGAAATTTTACTCCAATCCGAAATTATTTCCTCTCAAAGTAGGTCTGCTGATACGCTTGTTAAGTTTTAATTGAAAAAAAAAACAACATTTCTTCTTTTTTTTTTTGGGGGGGGGGGATGGGTTTCAAAATGGATCCAGTATAGGTTAACTTATATGCGATAATTGGTTCAAGACAAATTTTCTTGTTTCAAGATAAAACGAATTACGTTCAAACTTTAATTTTTAACCAAGGCTCCGATTTGGTTAGCACAATATATATCCTTTGCCCTAACCCTTTATACGTTCCGTCACTAGAAACCCATGGTGGAAGATAGAAATCGATCCGCCGGCCTCTCAAAACATAAACCGGCACGGTTTCTGATTTTTCTCTGATATAAAGAAGCCGATACGGTTTAGTATATTATTGAAATAATAACGACAAAAAACTTATACATTTTGGCAATCAAGCTTTTGTTGATATATATTATACGGACAGTCCTTGCCTTCCTCCAGAAGATAAACTGATCATATAACACTTGGTGAGAACAATCCTACGCTCCTGTTTAGTTGTATGTGAGTAAATTATTTCGATTTGAATTGTCCCCTTTTCCATTCTTTATATTTGGTATGCTCCGTTGGAATATTAGTTACAAGTACCGATAGACATGCACTCTCCCGCAAATTTGTCGGTAGTGACAGATAGTCACTTGCTTGCGAAATTTAATAATTGTTCACAATATAGTCGGTATAGGGCCTATAAGATAGGAGACAGTGTAAAATGTGAGAAAAAGGTATAGGCCTAACCCCTGCGAACGACATTGTGTTCGCAGTTTAGGCCGGTTGTTCAAATAAAAAAAAGTGTTAAACTGGCAAGCGAAGAAATATATACTTGCAGAAGTTGCAGTTAAGGAATATTCTCTTCAATTTGAGCCATTTGCATATTAAACACGCCGGATAGAGCTAGAAATTCCTGGTTTTCTGAGATGCGTGGTTTTCAGACTGCAAATAACGTTGGCTTTTTTAAAAGATCTTTTACACTCTCCTAACGACAAATCTCAATTAAATAACGACGGAGAGGGGCCATCTGCCACTACAGGATCCGAAGATTTGTTTGCTTTTTATTTTAGTGCATTTTATGTTTGGAGTCTGCTTTTTTACGTTGAATTTATTGTTTTTCTTGTTGACTAAAGTTCCTTGAAACGGATGCAATAAAGATTCAAATAATTGGATTCGTTACAGTACTTGTAGTAGTGGATTTTGTACATTTACTTCATTAATCTGATGTTTCTGGGATGAACACTTTGGGCTCGGAGAATTGTCATAATCATCGCACTGCTCATGAAAGCTGTTATGACTTGACCTGGGATGTGAAGTTTGCAAATGGTCTGGACTGGCCTATCTGCATGGTACACATGCAGGGGCCGTACCATAGAGATCGTATATGTATGTATATAGAAAATATCTAGAAAAGAACAAACCTTAACTGTAAAATCAAACTTGTATATAAGTAAGTTGTAATCAAACTGATGTAACGGGGCTTTAAATATTTCTGTGTTTCAGATTACAACGCATCCCGTGATCTCAATCCGTGGTGAAGGTTGCAAATTAAGCAGCCGCTATCGCCGGCCTCTCAAAATATATATCTGATTTTTTTTTATAGATACACTGAAAACAATGACTAGTAGTTTACCTACCTGCAATATTTCTTTTCTGACGGTTTCCTATCTTATTATTGCAAAGGGAGATAACTTAAACGTGTCAACTCAGACGAGAAAATCAAATAAAACTTTATTAAAACGTCAGGAAAGAAAGAAGGAGTAAGATTATTGTGAATTTTGTATAAATAATCAGATATATGTTTTGAGAGGCCGGCGATAGCGGCGGATCAATTTCCAATCTTCACCATGGGTTGAAATAAGAGGATCGCGAATTAAGCCCTATTCATTGTGTTACCTCCCCCTGTGCCCCAAATGTGTCACCTGTAAAAGATGTTTGACTCTCCTGATGACGGCAAAATCAAGCGCCGAAATATTGAGTTCAAAATGAGTTTATCGTTCTTCGGAGTTACACCACTCTTGTAGTAAGACGTTTGTCCCTTTCTATATATTTTGAATGAATGAAGAGAGAAAAATATACATATATACGATCTCTATTGTACCGAGCCCCTGTGCTCTTGTACAGGGTAGGGCGGATTACGATGTAGGGGTGATTCACTCACGTGATGGAGTGGCTGGGAAGGTAGTGCAGATCCAGGGTAATGTTTATTGGTATTCTCTATAATTTATTAAGGGTGCTGGTATAGAAACAGGTGAATGCATTCTTGACTTTTTTTTTTTCAATCCTTGTTGTCGGGGCAATAAAGCATACGTTCGGGAATTTTTTGTTTGTTTGAAAGTATATTTGCCAATAAACAGAATACGAAGGCTATTGTCAATCGAACCTCATGGTACCAATACTGTTCTTCACATACTAGAAGCAATGACGTTTACCCCTACCAAATTACATTCACCAGAGATATTTTATTCGCGATTTATAAGCGCTGTATGTGTATTAAAGATGCGGATGATGAAAAAACGGAATCCATAGGCCATTAGACGTCACTGATGATGAATATAATGTCAGGGCGGCTACTAAGCCAAGATGTCATAGACCAATTGATTGGTCTATATAACTACCACTGATCTGTGGGGTGTTCAAAGCCCCCAATGAGCAACGAAGTCCTTGCTTACTGTGTCAACAAAATTGAGTTTAAAGCATGAAGATTGCAATACCTGATTATTATGTAACCACCAACTTCCGCCAAACGCCAGCTGTATAGCACTGTGTAATTTAATAACCTGCTGAATGTTCTTCCGTTAACAGTAAAAAGATCCATTTTCTGCAGATCATTGAAACCAGAGTTTGAACGTTACCATTCTTGGTTTCATTCATGGAAAACTCTACCGACGACCATCAATCATGATCCGATGATCAGTTTTGAAATTTTCTGCCCGGACCATAAAACTGGCATCTATCTGGAATGGGTTTGTTACTGTACAAACCTTCCATGTAGCTCAGGATGGGTAGGAATGGCATGATGGGTGGCAATTTCATGATGGTTAGCAATTATGGCATGATGGGTAAGAATTGCATGATGGGTAGGAATGGCATGATGGGTAGGAATGACATGATGGGTAGCAATGAAATGATGGCTAGGAATAGCATGATGGAAAGCAGTGGGGTGGCATTTTGGGTAGGAATGGCATGCTGGGTAGGCATGGCATGATGGGTAGGAATGGCATGATGGGTAGGAATGGCATGATGGGTAGCAATGACATGATGGGTAGGAATGGCATGATGGGTAGGAATGAAATGATGTGCAGGAATGACATGATGGGTAGGAATGAAATGATTGGTAGGAATGACATGATGGGTAGGAATGAAATGATGGGTAGGAATGACATGATGGGTAGGAATGAAATGATGTGCAGGAATGACATGATGGATGGGAACAACATGATGGGTATGAATGGCATGATGGGTAGGAATGACATGATGGGTAGGAATGACATAATGGGTAGGAATGGCATCATGGGTAGGAATGAAATGACATGATGGGTGGGAACAACATGATGGGTAGGAATGAAATGATTGGTAGGAATGGCATGATGGGTAGCAATGACATGATGGATAGCAATGACATGATGGATAGCAATGAAATGATGTGCAGGAACGACATGATGGGTAGGAATGAAATGATGGGTAGCAATGGCATGATGGGTAGCAATGACATGATGGGTAGCAATGACATGATGGGTAGCAATGAAATGATGGGTAGGAATGAAATGATGGGTAGGAATGAAATGATGGGTAGGAATGGCATGATGGAAAGCAGTGGGGTGACATTTTAGGTAGGAATTGCATGATGGGTAGCAATGACATGATGGGTAGGAATGACTTGATAATTAGGAACGACTTGATAATTAGGAATGACTTAAGGGTTAGGAATGACTTGATGATTAGGAATGACTTGATAATAAGAATGAATTGATGGGTAGGAATGACTTAAGGATTAGGAATGATTTGATGGTTAGGGATGACTTGATAATTAGGAATGACTTGATGGTTAGGAATGACTTGATGGTTAGGAATGACTTGATGGTTAGGAATGACTTGATAATTAGGAATGACTTGATAATTAGGAATGACTTGATGGTTATGAATGACTTGATGGTTAGGAATGACTTGGTGGTTAGGAATGACTTAAGGGTTAGGAATGAATTGATGGTTAGGAATGACTTGATAATTAGGAATGACTTGATGGTTAGGAATGAATTGATGGTTAGGAATGACTTGATAATTAGGAATGACTTGATAATTAGGCATGACTTGATAATTAGGAATGACTTGATGATTAGGAATGACTTAAGGGTTAGGAATGAATTGATGGTTATGAATGAATTGATGGTTAGGAATGACTTAAGGGTTAGGAATGAATTGATGGTTAGGAATGAATGAAGGGTAAGTATGATGGGCAGGGAATTTTCCAGGCTGAAGATTTTCACAGCAACACAGTAATGAGCATTATGATTAAAACATAAATCTATGGTGAATAGAGACCAGGGCCCGTATTCATAAAGCTGCTTAAGTATTTCTTTAAGTTAAGCAATATTGAGTCAAATTTCAGCCTGTCATTTTCCCTTGAAAAAAGTTAAATGTGAAATAATTAAGTTCATAATTGATAAATTTAACGTATTATCTTTCATTTGGGATCATAAAAACTTCAGCAAAATGGTGTTTATGTACTTAAAATGATGCTTGAACATTCGTTAAGCTTTTCTTAAATTTAAGAAATACTTAAGTAGCTTTATCAGTGATAGAGACCAAGATTTAAGTGCCCAGGGCAAGTACAGGTTAGACAAGGCAAGTCAATCACAGGTTTCAGCTGCCCCAAAAGGCAAGTGATTTTCAGCATGGGTATTGTTTTAACATCAATGTTGACCAGATCACCCACATTTTAAATCTACAAGCCCTGATGCCACTCACCCCGGAAAAATCTGTTACACCAATGGGGTGGTAGGTCTGACAAAAAAAGAGACGAAAACTTAAATGAAATTGAAGACAGATGTATTTGATACATAAGAGTGAGGATGTTCACACAATTTAGTAACATTATTTGGTTTACCATGTTGGATAATCAGTGATAGCACATGGACAATAAATCTAAACAGAAAATAGTCTTTGAGACACACAAATTAGCGTCTGGCATAAACACCTAATAATGCCTCTTATAATAAAACATACAGGTATATCTGGCAACTTAAAATGTCAAACGACAGCCACAATTCACATGGAAAAATAAATAACCACTTGTATAAAATAACAAGATTTGTGTTATTGTAGGCTCACTAATCAGCGACTATTTATACAAATCCTTTTCTTTGAAGGTTTTCTGGAGGTTTATCAGAACAGGGCCAATTAGGTCATGTTATTCGTGGCGATCCAGACTGTGGTTGTGTAAATCGAATCTGAAGTCGTGGCCCTATAATTGGCTGTCTAAAAGACACCTTGTCAGCAACCAATCAAAGACTGTATGTAGGAAGATTTAGACTAAGAATAACCAATGAAAGATTTCAATTGGATGTTTTAAAGTAAACCCTGTTCTGGAAATCCTCGACAACTGGGCATTCTTTTGTCGTAGGCTGTAAAGAAAGGATTTGTATATGGCCTATGATTAATGGGAGTAGTTCTCTGTTGCACAAATCAGAATTCAATAATTAATTTTCATCAGTTACATAATTTTATAGATTCGTTATAGCAGATAAAAACAACAGTATTCATTTGCTATACACGTTTAAGGATTCATTAAATCAAATAAATTTTAATTTGCTAAACAATATAAATGATTTAAGTGAAACACATATGTACTCATTTGATAAACATTTTAAAGCCTGAAATTTGGTGTAAATTTGTTCAATAATTTAAAAGATTCATATAATGCAATTTTGTATTTACTGTGTCACAATTTTGTATTTACTGTGTCACAATTTTGTATTTACTATGTCACAATTTTGTATTTACTGTGTCACAATTTAAAGCATACACTGAAAACAAAGTGGTTTTATTCATAAAATAATTAAAATAATTCAGTTGAATCAATGTAGCATTTCTTTCTTTGGCCCATAATTTAAAGGGTTCTTTTGAAACAAATAAATGTTTTTGTTACACAAGTGTAAGAATTTCTCAGAAAGAAAAAAACATTATTCACTCGTTAAAGTTAAAAAAACAATTTGGAAACAAATAGGTATTCATCTTTTACATAACTTACATAATTAAGAGTAATTTTCAACAGACATCAGTATTTGTTTGTTCAAAAAGTTTGGGGTATTAAAGAAAACCCAATTAATAAGCTCTTACTGTAGAATTCAAGGTCCTTTCTCATCTACATTAATTTTATTTACTACACAATTTTAAATAATATGTTTAAAATAACTAGAATTAATTTGTCACATAATTTGTGCAAACCAAAATAGTTTTTACGACTTACAAAACTTAAATCGCATTACTTCTTTTCTACACAAGATTTTTATTCTATAAATATAGAAAGAATAACAATACAAGGTTCAAATTGTAAAAAGAAATTTTGATATCATAAATTGATTCACTTCTTTGATAATGAGACATAAAATTAAAATCAAAATCTAAAACAAAACATTTATATATCATGAAGTGATTCACTTCTATGATAGTGAGACATAATACAATTTTAAAAGAAACCTTATCTGATGGATAAATTCTAATAAACATAAATTTTTCTACATATGCCATTCAATAACCGGTACATACTAATGCGGCTGACAGTGTCAATGGTTGGAACAGGGTGATAAATTTGTTAGCGGTCTGACCACCTCCTGGGTAAACTTAGATAGATTGATTGGTGTTTTCGGCCACACTTAAGGGTAATTCACTAATACGGAGGTGGTGTATTTGAACAATTATTAACACTAGCACAACCAATAATGTTATTTGTTTTGATGCTGTTGGAAAGTTAATCTTCATCCAGTGCTAAGTAAAGACAGTATTGCTACTCTTCCAACAAACTGCCTAAAGCCAGAGGGCGAAAAACTTAGAGAGCGACGTTATAAAGGGAGAAAGAAAGACTAACCAGCTTTTTTGTTCTGATAGGATATGACCTTTGAAAAGTACCAGCACCATATATGCTTTTAGGACTGAGATTAACTTGACGATTTTAATTCTGTAGGTTTGTTTTGTTTGTTTGATTGGTGTTTAACGTCGTACTCAAAGGTATTTCACTTATATGACGACGGACAAAAATACAGAACAGCACAAACAAATCTGCTTCCCGTTACCCTTTAGCTCT
>JAQQZZ010005579.1:0-43944 GCA_030265115.1 Mopalia vespertina
TCTATGAATCTCGACCGTTTTGACGTCAGAGGACCGCCTGTAACGCCCCCTTTTTGACATTACGAGACTCCCATTGTTTTTAATTGCAGAGCTGTAGTTTAGTCTAAAAAACAAAACAATACATACTTATGTCAGCACGATGTCAAATATGACAGTTAAAAAGACTTACCTGCCTTGATTGCTATTTGTTTTTATATTCCACACAGTAAAACCACAGGCAACAAATCGGAGGGAAACAATCAGTGAAAGCTAAACTATCGAAAAGCAACGCAATACAATGAAGCAGAAATCGAATTGATGACGGCACTCACAGGTCTGAATTTATTTAATGTAAACAGGCGCATGAGATATTTGAGCCGGATGGTCTGCCAGTGGGAGTTGAAAAGTAATGGGCCTTCCAATGGCGGAGAATAATACAACTTAGTCCATCTTGTAAAAATAAGGCGAGATGAAACGAATATAATAAATTTTAAATCTAGCCATTATACTATTTATGTAATCCCAATTAAAGGATTAACAACTTCATTAAAAAGCCATGTTTGGCAAACATACTGTGGGTGCCATGCTGGCTCAACTTATTATCAGCTTAACTCAGTTCCGAAACTAAACATATTGTGGTTTTAATTTTTTTTAAAAATATTAAATATATAATAAAATACAAATATACTTTCTGCTCAATTTTCTATGCATTTTTGTGTATTTTTGTGTATTTTGAACGTCATATATAGCTTGGTAGTTTTCATTTGTTGATTTTCAACAAATATTTCATAAGATGCTCGGACTTGATATCTTTTTGTTTTCAGTCAAAGACGAAGACACTACTAACTCGCTGGCTCAACCGATAATCCGCTTAACTCCAGTTCAGAAACAAATAGTTTGTGTTGTGTGTGACTAGTTTACTGATTGGCGCAGCTAGGAAAACCCATAGCCAGTTCCATTGTTTTGCTAAACTTTAATCCGTTTAAACCCTGTTCTGAATTGTTGAATTCAGATATATAAAAAAACAATACATTTAATTGCTGCTACATTTTTCATTTTTGATTCATTTTGAATGATGTACATAGCTGTTATAGTTTTCATTTGTTGATATTTTTTAACAAATATTTTATCAGATGTCAGGACTGGGCTTCTCGTTTAATTAAATTCAGTCCACGCAGATGAGGGTACATCTTACTGGCTCAAAAAATAATCCCCTTATCCCCACTTCTGAAACTAAATCCATTATTTTAATAATCGAATTAAAATATAATAATTTTTTTTTTAAAATATACAAAAGTTTTTTTATACTTCATGCATTTTGTCTAATAGAAACAGCTTCATCATTTTTCATTTGGTAAACTCTTAAACACATTTATTGTTTTTTTTCGTTAGGTTCGGCAAAAACTGATGATGGCGACCGGGGGCAACCAGTTGGTTGCTCATGCCATGACCAACTTACCTGTACCTGGAAGTTATTACACGCATCTGATTTGAACACTCGAAAAACTATGCACAATTGACTCTTTTTATACCTAATAAACTTATCACTTTATCTTTACACTGGAAATCAAAAGCATTTGAACAAAAAGCAGGCCGGTTTCAGAAAGTGCTAGTCGTCATTGATCTCATTTGCATTCTACATGCATGGATTGTCTTTTTGACAAACACTAAAAAAATTGCACTGTACGTTCGTCGGGTTGTCATGTTGGTTTAATCCCATTTGTTCAGGTATCGATGAAAAGTGTATAATACGCATTAAGCCAATGCACAAACATATAAAGTCATCAACGAATGACTTCTCCCTGTGTGAGGCCGGGGTTCGTGGAGGAGAAAACCTGTCACCTACGCTTTTCTCCTTGTATCTAAACGACCTGGAAGACTGTCGTTTTGGTAATTCAACCATAGGGCTAATTTAGTAACTTAATAGTACGGACATATTTATTCGGCTATTCCTCTTACTACACGCTGACGGCAGAGTACTGTTACCTGAAAATCATCTGTTGGGGCCTACTGTGACTTGTGGGAACTAAATATCAATAAGGTCAAAACAAAAGTTGTTGTTTTCCAAAAACGTAAACTAACACCAACATTTAACTTAGAGGGGAAATTACCGGATATCGTCTAGGAATATAAGACCTAGGTATTTATATGATAAACCCAGGTACATTTAGCTACTCAATTAAGAACATTACTATGTAAGCTAGGTAGGCACTGTGTCTGGTCAGTTGTTCTGCAGATAGTTAAACAGGCTGAGTGTAGAAGAAGCTGTTTCAACTGTATACAGTAGATTTAATATGAAATGAGAAGAACTGTGGACAAACCGTGCTAAAGTAAGGTTTGTCTTTGTATTACAGCCATCTGTTAAGTTTTCGTCATTTAGATACAGAACTAGAATATAAAAACAAGCTGATGTTTGTATGTACCCTATCCTATCGGGTGACTACCCAGTCAACTACTATACAATCCACTTTAATATTCACCCAGATGGTAATTGAGATTCAGATATTGTTGGCACTGGGGTTATCTTTCCTGGTTCTGCGTCATTGAATGGGAATACGGTTTGATACCATTGGAAGTTGCCTTATGATGCTAGTTACCTGATGGTAGTTTCCTTTATTGTTGTGATTCACTAACTGGAATTACTATAAGAGGCCATTGAACGAGCCACCATTGATGCTATCTATTAACCATAGTGACCTCAGTAGGTGATTCACTAACTGAAATTAGGATTAGAGGTCATTGGAAGAACCACCATTGATGATAGTTCGTATATTAACCCTCTAGGGCCCGCCCCCACTTCTAGGCTTGACAAAATTACAAAAATGAAAACTTAGTCAAATAACAAGCAAAAAAAAAAAGCAAAAATGCAATCAAAACTTTATTTTATAATTTTATGCAAATTTATGCAAATGTAACATATATGATACAATGGTAGTAGGGGAATGAGTATCATATTTGATACGTTGGTCTATGTTAAAATGTGTCACTGTTTATTTTGTGTGAAAGTCTGAGAAACAATTTCCAGTTGATGAAGGTGTTATTTAGTGCAGTATCATATATGATGCGTTGGTGCCTAGAGGGTTAACCATAGTAATCTCCAATGAAGGCCATTGGAAGACCCACCATTAATGCTAGCTAGTAACCATAATAACCTCCATTTGGGATTCACTAACTGGGATTAACGCTTCGGGAAGTGCCACCAAAGAAACTAGCAATTGGAGTCACCCGACTTTATTTGTGATTGAATATTTTGGTTTACTGCTTATGTGAAACAAATTGAGGGATACGGTGTCACAGCCGCCACTGAAGGAGAAATATACTCGTATTATTTTAAGAAACCAAACCCTAAATAAGAACTGCTTTAATATACAGGTGTCGTATAGTTAAGTGAAGCAGTTTTTGTTACAGTATATGCATATAATTAATACGGCGTTAAACACTAATCAAACAAGCAAACAGTAATTTTGGATAGTTATTCTCCCATTTGAGTTTTCAAAAAAGACATTAAAATACTGACAAAAAAGGAACAAACGCAAAGGTAGATAGAAGGATTTGTTTAGCCCCTTTAATAATCCAATCTTACACCAGGTTATGTTTTCCATTCTTCTCTTTGTCTTCTTCTGTTTGATAATGTTCGCCGTGATCAAATCGCACTCATCTGAAAAAGAAAAGATTAAAAAACTTTATCAAGAAAACGAACTACATATTAACATACTAAATAAACCTTCCAGAGGACTGTTCTTGTTGATTCAAACATCCGAATACGTTTTTCAACAATTGTGGGTATATGGATTGGCACACCCATGAAGGCTATTTCTGAATATGGTTTCTCCAAACCAGCTTTTCGATATAAATTAGAAAACAGTATTCACACATGGGCCAGTCAGGACAGTGAAAAATATTTCCAATAAATTCAAAGAATTGAAATTTGCCTTTAGTGGCTAGCTAGCTCACCATTTTGTAGTTAAAAGTAGGAAGGAAATTAGTGAGGGAAGCTCGGCTGAAACCGGCACTCCGCTATTCTGTCAGCCCAAGAATGGTTACTGGCCGTAAAATTGAAACCGTTTATCAGCTTACGCCAAATGGGTGTGAATATTGGACAGGAAAACGATTCTCCAAAAACAACCCGATATTTATTTGCTTGATTAACCCCTTTAGTCGGCTTAATTGTATTATAACAGCACAATTTTTGTGAGTCTGTCGCAATTTGTTAACAGTTTTAGAGTTTTTTGTTGTTGACCTCTCGATTTCGTTGCTTTCTGCCAATTTTGTACTGTTCTATCGCGATTCTTTTTCCTATCTTAGATAGCTTAATACTAATTTTAAATTTATTAATAAGTCATCGACGTTATATTCGCACTTCTGCAACTTGACCAAATTAAGGTATGTGTACAATCCATCAACTGCTTGCCGTGCGGTTTGTCATTCGGTTGATTCACTGACGGCGCGATTACCTGGTTCTGTGTCTGGTACTTTGCTGGTTGAGGGTGTATTTATCGTTTGTCACTTTCTTGTTAAAACACGGAATAACTTCGATGTTAAGTTAGAACACGAATAGCCAAAAGTTAAACCTTATTAGCCGAGAACCAATACTTACTATTGTGTTCGATTAACACATTGAAAGAGAACCAGCATGTATCATTTAAACCATAAATGATGTATAACCTGACCATGGCCTATTCGTTTGGTAGCTGTATCTCTTTTCTGAATGGCGGTTAGAGTTAGGACATTTTTTTTAACGGAAAACGCACTTTATAAATAATTCCCCAACAGCATTAGTTAAAGGGAACTAAGACAAAAGTGTTTTTCTCGCCTGGGGTATTAAGCACATTCCCGTTTAAACGATGTGTCAGTTTCATCAGTGGCTTATGATCGCACAGTCTCGTAACTGACGTATCTCGTAGGCGATTTTTAACGGTTACCATCTAGAAAGAAATGTCTGTGAGTTGGCCAACTTAACATCTATAAAGGCTTATTTATATTGCGCTAGCTAGGATAGGAAAACAATCACATTAGCATATTACAAAGTTCGCTGATGGAAAACATTGGAATCGAGAGAGTACAACAACCAAAACGATCGACAGTGTGTTTATTAAAGTTTAAGAACAAATCAGCTGGCCGAGTAGAAATTTCATTCGCAGAAATGAGCGAAGGCTACAAAAAACAACAGCAACAAATCCACACCCTGTTTAAGAAAATGGTGTTAGACCTTTGGCAAACAAATTCACTACAAGAGTTAAAATTTTGCTGCGAGACGAGCAATTTCCCACTTGCTTAAAAAAATCTGGCACAACTCGAATTACGTTGGTGTTAATCTATCACTGATAAAATATTGCTAACAACATACAAAAAAATATTAACCCACCGTATTAAAAGCATGTGGCCGCGCTGATAGGGACACAGGATGGGACAGTGGCTGTAGTATCAAAAACCTCGCCCGTTGGGCACTGAAGCAGCCAAGTTTTGCCATCGGTGCATGACTCTCTGTAATTGGCACCACATACCTCTGCCGCTTGAAACACACAATCAGGAGCCGCTGTGAAACAAGAGAAATGTATTGAGCTACAAAGGGTCCATCTTCGCCATGAGTTTTATTCCAATCTACTCTGCTTTACAACCCTTGGCGGATTGATCTAATATAAATACAATTACAAGTTTCGAGTCAAAGCGCTGATAACATAATTATGTTGAATGTTATACTCAAGTTTTGACCAATTGTTTAACTTTGTAAAGCACTATTAGCGTATAAACGAAGATTGGTGTATGTAACGGTGGGTACATATGCAATACTCTCATTGAGTAGGTTGAATACCCCAAACATATCATTTTTTCGACAACACTTCACCCACTTTCATTATTGTCCTAGACCGGATATATCTCCACAGCTCAAAGTAGTGTCCACTCTGCGGCTAATTTACAATATTTTACCCTGTTTTAAATCAATAATGAAAGCGGCTATGTAGGCATATGACTAAAAATAAAACCGTATCCAACTAGCGTTGAGTATCCTTGATGAAAAGGTCACAAATCAATATCCCATTCAAGTATCATAGGTGTCCACAAACGTCATTTCAGCCAGCGTTTCGTTAAGGATACTCTAACTCCCTACAGAGTGTTTTTACATTTCGCCGTTTTACTCTGAACTACTGTGAATTTTGAAACACATGTATATATATTCGGAATTGTCTTTTTCTGCAGAGCAATAATAAAATTATTTTTTTCTAAAACTTACAGAAAAAATTAGTTTGCATAAAAAGTACATTTTTGCTACCTCTTTTTCAATTCGCTACTTCTGTTACACAATTTACGTCCACTATTCAATTTTACATCAATGTATAATACATTATATGAACCAAAAAACTGTCAACTGTAGTTTTTTCCTGTTTGTCTTAGTTTTCTTGCTATATTGTGTTAAAGTAAAAAATCACAAAAATGAGTCAAAATAGTGAAATTTCAACTTCTAATAACTATACAAAAAACAATATTACAAATCTGTATGACCGTTTTTTAGTTTTATATGTTGAGATGAGATGTGCAAAAAATCAGTTCTGTAGGTATAATAACGGCCAAGGAGTAGGCATTTTGCCAAATACGGTACACTGAAAAATGAAAGCAGAGAAAACAGGTAAAATGTATTTCTGATCTATTTTACGACAGGTTTACCTCTTTATGCTCAGTTCTTTGAAGAAATTCAATCTTTTTTTTTTACAATTTGTTTATGATATCAAATTGACCCATTCTATGTATGTTTCGCAAATAATTATGTGTATATATATTGTGAAATATACCAGTTTTTCTATAAAATTGACAAGAGCTGACCGTGTCACATGTTAGTTGAATTCCAATCAAGCTGTGATCAATCTCTTAATAGACCAACATCAATCAACCACACGTGGCGTCAGTGAATAAGTGCTCAATATACAATAAACAGAAACTGTTGATACGCTTATATGCACAGCGGGAAGATTGTCAATCCTCTCCAGGTAGCTACATGTATTTAACTGATTGTCAAAACACCGCTGTTGTAAATAATGTAGTCAAGTTTTATCATCAAAGTTAACGGTCTTCTTATTCAAATTATTTTTACAAGGTCTGCTCTAGGATATAGAGCACTATCTCAACTTTTTGAATATGCGATAATAAAAAATTTTGAGCTGAGGGGGGGGTAGAGTATCCTTAAACACCAGACAACAGACTGACCTCCCTTGGCCAACTTCTAGGCCATTTGACTGTTATGAAGAAAAGAAATGATTGGCTGGAAGGACAGACAATGGCATTTGTTGACGCCTAAGGTACATGTATGGGAATTTAAATTGTGACTGTGTCACCCCGAATATTCATTGCAGGTGGTATAGAGGTGAATCATTTTATCAACCTGTGGCAGAGAGTTTGGGATTATTCATTTTTAGACGGAACAGAAAACGTCCGTAATAGATACATGTATCAATGCAATAGTGACATGTATTTTTATCGACTGCTTCCATCGACAAAGATAATTCATTTATCGATACCAATAGCGATGGATTAAATTTCCATTAGGGGATCCATACTTTAAATGTTAATTTTATGATAGGGTAAATTTCCTTTAGAAACATTTTCACCATGGACGAGAATCGAACCACACCTATGAAAGTGATTGGGACGCCAACAATCGAATACCATTTGTGGATATGTCGATTTACGGATGCAGGTGTTTACGGTTGTTCACTGACGCATACAAAACGATACATATATTCCCATGACAATATCCCGATTAAGAAAGCTTGTCTCTCCACGTTACATATAAGAACAACCATGTGCTCCCGTAACATGATAGCAAAGATTAGCAGTGTACATACTCGGAGAACTGACGCACGTTTTTCCTTCCAATGTTTTGGGAGAGTTACCTATCTCATCAATAGATCGTTATTAACCCAGTAAAAATCTCATAACCGGTTCTATCTCGTCTCGCACTTTATCTCATAAACCAGTGTATCTCATATCACATGTGTTTCCCGTTTCTTATTGCGCACGTTTGTGGTCAAATTGACAGCCAGCGGAAGATTAAAGAATCAGACCGCTATATATAATACATTGTGTATATCTTTGCACTATTTTGTTAATATCAATCATTTATACGGATAGAGCTACCTCACAACCGTTACACAATCAAATACTCTACACTAACCATAGATCGATCGGTGTCTGTAATTTATCTATTACACTGTAAAAAATATTCCCTAGTATCTAACATGTAAGAGGAAAGTTAAGAACCATTCCTTCAATAAAGCATCAGCGGAATAATCTATAAATTTAAAATAATCTGAATCGAAATCAAGGTTTAGGCCAAATGTATTTATGGATTATCCTAAACCGATTAAGAAAAATTCCACACGGGTTTAGGAAAATTCCACATTAAATTTACATTGGTTTAAACAATATTATTTTGAAGTTAAAGGATTGGTGAACCGGTCTAAGCATATATAAACATCTGTAGCCTATTCACCAATCCTTGTAATTTTCATAAAATATTGTTTAAATGAATGTTCATCGTATAAATTCTGCACGAGTTTAAGATAATTCCACATTTGAGGCGTAGAGAATTGTTGCCAAAACTTTGTTAGGAATTTTGCTTTTACAGTGTATTAAATGACACTTGGCCTCTTCCAGATATGCAGCAGACGTTAAGAGTGGATGATGTTACACTGAAACCTCGCAAATCGCGATAACTACATTATAGAAGATGTGATAAACACGTGACATACTATCATATATGAACGACACGCCAAAGTTCTTACCGTCATCGCATTGGTTAAAACAATATTTAACGGAAATTTAAGGATTGATGAACTGGTCTAAGCACATATAAAGGTCTTTAGCCTGTTCATCAATCCCCGTAACTTTAAGAACATATTGTTTAAATAAAGGCTCTTCGTATGAATTCAATTGTCTCTGTGACATTTAGCATCTTGGGTGCTAGTGACCGGAATTAACGTAGATATTAAAAATATATATCAATAGAAATACCACTGAATGTGGGGTAAAACAACACCCAATCAATTATGCAAACGTCATCACATTCGAAACAGAATACCACGGAGCAGAAGCAAACTATATTACCTGTGGATGGATTTGATATTGGACAGTTAACAGTGGCCGCCTCGTAACACCCAGGAACAGTTCGAGTTGGATCATATTGTAGATTAGATGGACATGAAAGCTCCAACCAATTATTCTGATAACAATACCAGTATTTGTTACAGCTACTCGAATGCACTCTGGTTTCAAAGTCAGTACAACCTGGGTTAACTGTGTATAGAAAAGAAAAGCGATAATATGAGTTTGGTTTTCATTAATATTAGAATAAACAAAGTGTTCTTGTTTTCTCTTCGTATCTCCCCTCAGTCATTGGCCAATGGAAGTTTCAGGCAAACCTTATGCTAAATAAATTACTATTATCTTCATTTGCTTTAATAGTTCAATAACGTTCTTTCGACATAGTGCATACATTCAGTGTGATATTAACAGGTCCGTGTAATAATTAAACAGGCCCCATAATGAACATATTCTGTTTTTCAATATGCCAAACGTTCTGTTTCACTTTTTCATTGCCCGACAAAAGAAACTGTTTCTTTTTGACTTGTCCGTATGTCGTTGGCGTTCTTTTACCATAAAGTTTTCTGTCTGCTATTATCATTCACACACATCATTTTTCTCGTGATTAAGTCATTTTATGAACACCACTCGACTTCTGAGTTTATATACCTGTTGTGGTTGGCAAGGTCGTTGTTGTGGTAGGCTCAGTGGTTGTTGTGGTTGGCAAGGTCGTTGTTGTGGTTGGCAATGTCGTTGTTGTGGTAGGCTCAGTCGTTGTTGTGGTTGGTACCGGCGCTGTTGTTTTAGCTGTGAAATACGAAAAAAATCCTTGTGATATATGTTACTATATGCATGTATTACAATTACTTGACCATTGTAGGAAAATATTAATAAACCCCTGGGTATGCGCAGTGTTGTTCCGGTTTCTAACGGTTGAATTTTGTTTGTATAACCTGTAACACGATGTCTTTCCCGCGATAGGAGTCTGTGTGGAATTCTCAATGAACGAAAATGTGGACATATTTGTAAGTCTAATTCAATTACTGCTAAAAATAAGTCTCAACAATAGTGAAGCGGCTGTGAATAAAATAAGTGCAAGTCACACTGAAACATAAGGCTGGGAATGAGAGAGAAAGCACGAGTATGGAATTATCCCGCCCATAGTCAAAAGTGACTATGCCTGTAATGAGGAGACCGTTTCCGAAAAATTGTTGAAACAGACGTTACCAAACCCCAACGACAAGAATAGCAGGTCCTGTCAAAGAAAAATTCAAAAACAAAACCCTGAAGCATGGTCTGTAGTTCACGAGCCCAGAATGGCCAATGTAGCTTTAATCGAAAGCATTAAACAGGAGTTGCAATGAGGGTGTGATAGTTAAAAGAACACAGCCTAGTAAATCGGTAAAAAGTGTACTTACAATCCGGAAATTTGACGTTTTGTTAGGACCCTTATGATTTGAATAAATCAGTATAGAAAGAATATTTGCTAATGAATATAGTGAAGTGAGTAGCCTCTAGACTAGACTAGAAACGGCTGAATATTCAACGAAGCTAGACTTCACAAGAATTTGTTTTCAAACTTTATAGTTAATACTCTGTAACGTTTCTGTCTGGGCTTGTTAGAGTAGAAAGTTACCTTTTACTAGTTATAGGCCTACTAGCTCTTTGGGATCAACGATACTGCGTCGAGGTACAATGTAGACCAGTTGACTATACTTCGAATACATTGAGTGCAGCAGAGAGATATATGCCCCGTTAGAAAAAAGAGTTACTATAGATATCGTGGGGGAGGGGGGAAGGTACAAGTTTCATAGTTAGACTTTGCAAAACATGGCTGGCCAGAAAATACAAGTAAAGTCCAATAGTAGCATTGCCTTATTAATACTCCAAAGAGTAGATGTCTGCAGTAGATGGAGTGTTATTGAACTGTTACAACGTGATTTTCCCAAAATGCCTAAGAAAAATTATGCTGTAAAAGTTACATGTTATCTACCTGGGTGTTTAAAAAAAGACGAAAACGGTCGTGATATAATGCACTGACCAGGTATTCAAACTGAAATTGAAGACATGGTTATAAAGTATGAAATGTGTATTGAGTATGTTAATAGGCCACCAAGACACCCATAGCGGTCACGTGTTATTCCATATCGGCCATGATGTAAAGTTGACAGTGCTTTGTGTTTGAGCTTGAAGGTGTTCATGGTCTATTGAGTTATGAAAGATACTCATGTACCAAACTTTTTAGAGTACAAACTGTGATTTGTTTACGTACGAAAACTTTTGTAGGCTTGTCTTTATTTTAAATAAGGAAATATTGTATATGTCACTCCATGCATGTACATGTATTACAATTACTTGTCCAATGTACGAGTCTTGTGGATATTATTTAACCTCGCCGCATGCACATTGGGGTTCCGGTTTCTTATGGTTAAAGTTTGTTTGTATAACATGTTACAGTCCTTTACTGCTAGGATGAGTAATAATGGGTTAGATTAAGCAAATGTACAGAGACCAGTTGCTCGAAAGACGATTAGCTGATTAACACCAGATTAAATGGCTAATACCAGGCTAGTGACATCATCTTATATTGGATTAACTTTTACAGCGCTTCGAGCAACCGGGCACAGAACACTGATAATCGATATGACCAGACATAAAAACTTGACCAGCTTGACAATAAAATTGTGTAATAGTTTTACGCACGACAGAGGTGTTAAGCCGTACACTGTACAAAAAAAAAAACCTCAATTCGTATTCTGTCTACAGAGCTGAAATATTTACTCAATGGTATTTCCACCTAAATTATAGGGCCAAATATTTCAAACAGCATTCATAAATAGTGAACCTACCTGGTTGTGTTACAACACAGCCTACAGGGACTCCCTCGTAGCAACCTGGCACGTCTCTATTTGGATCGTAGAACATATTGGGATTACAGGATATTTCTAACCATTGGTCGTTAAAGCAAAAATTGTACTTAGTACAGTCTGTCTCGTGTGGTTTCGCCTGGTTGTTGGTGCACCCTACAGCAGTAACATAGAATACACATTTATTTCATATACACACACATTACTGGCATCTATTTTGCATTTATTTCGCTTGATAACAGGGGATGTGCAAAATTACCTTTTGACCAAGTTCCTCAGGGGTGTGTTTATGATTGACACTCTGAACCTATCTGGCGCTGTGTTGGTGAGCATTTAGCACCCCACACGATCATCACCTCCATGATCATTTTAAGTTTTCGGAGATTTAACAAGTAGTTAACAACAAGATCATTTAAATTTCAAAACGTTTTATCTAGAGCTAAAATCAGTAGGGTGGTATGAAAAAACATTTATATGAAAACTGTGGCTACGACCACTCTCTTTTAAACGTAGTCATAGTATGTTTTCTCAGCAGTGTATGGGCATTATTTTGCGCTAGAATAAAAGTTTTTAAATGTCACCGTCATATAAGTAAAATTGCGTTTAACTTGACTTGAAACACCAACAAACCAAGTAATCAACTAAACAATTTGAAGCCAGACTGACCCGTAACTGAGGGTGTAATCATATTGCAATATCATCAATGTTAATATTGAACAACAGAGGTTTGTGTTTAATATACAGTATGTGTGCTTGGTAAGATTCATCGTACTTTCAATGATTTAAATGATTATTCCACTCGAGTTGTCCTTGTAGCTGTGTGTAGCCTACTGTAGTTTTTATCAGTCAGGGATGTTGTTTAACTTAACTCGTCTTACGTTTAGACTTTTTGTCTTACCTCCTGCTGTTGTTGTCTTGGCCTGTGTTGTTGTCACCGCTGCCGTTGTACCAGTTGGCGTTGTTGTCTCAGCTAGTGTTGTTGGCTCTTTTGATGTTGACTCTATCGGTGCTGTTGTTGTCTCAACTTTCGTTGTTGATGTCTCTTTCGCTGTAGTTGTTGTCTCGGCCTGTGTTGTTATCACCACTGCCGTTGTACCAGTTGGCGTTGTTGTCTCAGCTAGTGTTGTTGGCTCTTTTGATGTTGACTCTATCGGTGTTGTTGTTGTCTCAACTTTTGTTGTTGATGTCTCTTTCGCTGTAGTTGTTGTCTCGGCCTGTGTAGTTGTCACCGCTGCCGTTGTACCAGTTGGCGTCGTTGTCTCAGCTAGTGTTGTTGACTCTGCTGATGTTGTTGGCTCTGTCGGTGCTGCTGTTGTTTCAGCTTTCGTTGTTGATGTCTCTTTCGCTGCTGTTGTTGTCTCGGCTTGTGTTGTTGACTCTGCTGGTGTTGTTGACTTCGTCGGTGCTGTTGTTGTCTCAGCTTTCGTTGTTGACGTCGTTGTCTCAGCTTGTGTCGTTAGCTCGGTTGGTGTTGTTGGCTCTGTCGGTGCTGCTTTTGTTTCAGCTTTCGTTGTTGATGTCTCTTTGGCTGATGTTGTTGTCTCGGCTTGTGTTGTTGGCTCTGCTGGTGTTGTTGGCTCTGTGGGTGCTATTGTTGTCTCAACTTTCGATGTTGATGTCTCTTTCGGTGCTAATGTTGTAAGAGCTTTTGTACTTGTCTGAGTTTCTGTTGTTGTCTCATCTTTCGCTGTTGATGTCTCAGTCGGTGCTGTTGTTGTGTCAGCTTTTGTCGTCTCAATCTTTGTTGTTGTCTCAGTTTGAAGTGTTGTCTCAGGTAATTTGGTTGTCTCGACCGGAGTTGTTGTTGCCACACCCTGGGATGTTGTCAATGCCTGCTCATCTGATTCTGTTGTTGTGTCAGCTTGTAATGTTGTTGTTTCAGTTTGGGATGTTGTTGTCTTAACTAAAGTCGTTGTTTCTGCTTGTTTGGTTGTTGTCACATCCTGTAGTGTGGTTGTTTCTGCTGGTGATGTTGTTGCTGTCTCAGTCGCTGCTGTGGTGTCTGCTGGTGTTGTTGCAATCTGTACTGTTGTTGTTTGGACATTTGTTGTTTCCGTTAGAGCTGTTGTTGTCTTGGCATCTGCTGTTGATGTTTCAATCAGAGATGTTGTTGACTGGCTTGGTATTGTTGTCTCGACTTGTGTTGTGTCAATTTGTGTCACTACTTGTGTCGTGTCAGCCGGGGGTGTTGTATCTATTGGGATAGCCGTTGTCTCCATTTGTACTGTAGGCGTGGTTACTGTAAATAAAAGAAAAAAACGAGACTTAAGTCTAATAGGGACATTTTGTCTTTCCTGTTATTCAACATTTAATGTGTCTGAGAAAAGGTAGCTCTGATTCAGTCCAATAGTCGAAATCATTGCAGATCATGAAACTTATTAATGAGATAACACATTGATCCTTCGTATGAAAATCTACATGCAATACAAATGCTTCCAAATTTTTTAAAAAAATTTTTAAGTAATATTCAACACAAGGATCGAGCCAATATTCTAAAACGTTTTCCCTGGAGACTTCCACACTTCCACAAGACATGAATACCAGGCTGGTTAGGACATATTATCCTACAAAGTTTGACATAACACATTTCAGACATTCTCTGTCATATCACCCTAGCTGTAATATTTGTAAACATTTACAAAAGCGTGAGAAAAACCTACTTGGTAGGATATTTAAGGTAGAAATATATGGGTGTATGTACTCTCACTAATCATCGGCTATACAGAAATCCTTAATTTATATCCTCTGATAAACTAAAGCATTCCCGTTTATCAAGGATAAGCAGAACAGGCTTTACTTTTAAACATCCAATAAAGATCTTTTAATCTAAATCTGCAAACTTTGATTGGTTAACGATAAAGTTGTTTTCCATTCAGCCAAATAAACGGCCGCGACCTTAGATACAACAGAAACAACTGCAGTCTGGAACGTCCCTTATGACATGAACAAATTTACCATGTTCGCAAAAACTATGTCAACCCTCGAGACAACCAGCGACTTAAGTCCGTGGATAAAATAAAAGGATTTATATGGATAGCCGCAAATCAGTGAGCTTTGACTGTATGATGAGTAAGCGAACGATTGCAGCCATATCTGCTTTGCATTAAGTCTGATTTAGGTTCATTTGCTAGATGTGCCACGCCGTACTCATTAGTACTTCATTTATTAGACGGCGCTGTCAGTATTAATAGCGGTAGCAACCCGAAATAGCCTAAAACAAAACTGGTCGTTTGAAACGAAAACAACAGTTTAAAGGCTGCAGCCAAATGAGAGCGCTAATAGATGGAACATCGCCACTAAACTAAACCTATTCAATCTCAATCGTAATCATTTGAATGACTCGGTTAGCCTTTGGATGTAAGATATAGCAAATGAACATACCGTGTTTTGTTCTTTATTGACACTAACTTACCTTGCACATCTGGACAAAGTGGGGCAAACTGGGGCGGGACACATTCACCAAAAGTCGAGTCATACTGCCAGTCACCCGGGCACGATGCTGCTATAGACATCCCGTGGAAACATAGGTAATATTTGGTGCAGTCTAGAACATCTGGGTATCTACCATCCCCGGTACACGGGAAATCTGTAAGGTATATCTAGTAGATAAAACATGTTCAACTTTTTTTGTGCGTGACTTCTTTATGTTTTTCATTGTCTTTTGTTTGGGTCTTTTTTTTCCTTAACCAATTAGGGAGGTTGCAATCCGTGTGGACAGAGGCTTATTATATCAGCATTGTGTCATTTGAATCAAGGAAACGACAGATCTATCTGTCCTTAACAAATCTTATAATAAGCCGTAAGCCGTGAAACACATACGACAAATAACATATCTGTTAATGGTTTTTTGCGCATTTATCCGTTTCAGCTTATAGCAGACCTAAGCTGGTAAAGGATTTCAAAGGATTCTGTAGGTTACTCTTCCCCTCCCTATTACCTATCACATTAATCAGATCTTATATTAATTAGATATCTTGTTGAACATATATTATTTTAATGAGATATTATGTCAATTAGATATCTTAATGACCATATATTATGTTAATCAGATCTTATATTAATTAGTTATCTTGTTCAATATATATTATATTAATCAGATATTATGTCAATTAGATATATTGATGAACATATATTATGTTATAAGATCTTATATTAATCAGACATCTTGTTGAACATATATTATGTCAGTTAGATATTATGTCAATCAGACATTATGTTAATTAAATATTATGTTAATCAAGTCCTATGTTAATTAGATATCTTGTTGACCATATATTATATTAATCAGATATTGTGTCAATTATATATTATGTTAATCATACATTATGTTAACCAGGTATTATTTTAATTATATTAATTAATTTAATTGATTTTATAGTATGTTAATAAGATATTATGTCAATCAGATATTGTGTCATTCAAATATTATGCTAATCAAATATATTGTTTGTCAGACATTATGTTAATTAGGTATCATATTATTCAGATGGTGATAAAACAAGACTCCCTTCTTCAATTTTCTACTGATTGACACGACAGTCGACAGCATTACACACTATTACTGTACATTGTTATTCGTGTGGATCTGACTGGCAAAGAAATATAAATTGTTTCCGAACCTTTGTAATAGTATTGCATTTTTACGGATCGTATCCTTACATACCCCCTAACTATATCCCTACCTTGTTGTTCTTTTTGAAATATTTTGTTTTAATTTAAAAAGTTGAAACAGTTACCTTTCAACTCGTATTCGCTTATATATACTTTAAAAACAAAAACAAAATTAGGAAATTTGAAGGATTTGTTATCGTTCTATATGTTCAGAGGAAGTTTGCAGAAAAATAATAGTTGTACGATTAGACATTCCCACGCCAAGTACAGTACAGCGAAAATAAAAGGAGAGAAAACAACTCAAATGTATTTAAAGCATCAATGTTGAAAATCATCTAGCCAAATTTTGTCACTTAAATAGAAGTCTTGTAATTTAAATATTTCTATCGGTATTTTTACTGGTGCAATGATAATTTGTCTATTTTAAATAAAAAAATACATCTCAAATTCTGAGCGTTTATGGATTAAAATATCCTTAAGTAAAGTTATATTTTTTACTCGATTATAGATTTATGATTTATCCATCCAACTTACGATTTTACTTCATTAACACAATGTTGATTAATATCCTGGACAAAGATGCCAATTTTAAGCACAAACAAAAATACTTTAACGTCCTTAATTATTGCATCGAACAACCTGTTGGGAAAATAAAATCAAAGTAAAAATTGATCACATACCACAAGCTGGAACGTTCGATGGAGAGTCGCACATATTGGTAGCCTCGTTGAAGACACTGTACTCGGGACACTGTAATTTCGTCGCTTGTCCTCCGGCACAAATATAGAAGATATTGCAGTTGTCAGGGTCAGCGTTATAGGAAAGACCAAACGATGGTGGGCATTTAAAACCTGTAATATTCATGGGAAATTGTTTACCTAATTACAAATGTACTGCATGTTTCACATTGCCTATTTTTTCATAAAATCAATAACATATTATATAGAAGGCTGCATTCATTAAAGATCATATGATAAACTGATAGAGGACTATAAAATCTGAACACTGGCCCAAATAAAATAATTGTCCAGTCCAAATTGAAGATCTGCCAATTGTCCGCTAATGGGGAAATAGTTTTGAACCGTTTATTTAATGAACGCAAAAAATAGTTTTTACTGACTATGTTTATAATGGGCTTGGAGTTGGTAAAAACCTGTACCTGAATAAATTAAAGAGCTGTATAACTGAAGAGAAAATAGCTTTAAAGTTGACCAAACCATGGCAACCGTATACCAAAAGAAATTTTGAATTAATTTCTTGTTATCCACATTATTTTGACATATAAACGACATTCGCTAAAATGACAAAAGGCTGTATTGATTCAAACGTGTCGCTTCTCAAATGTGGAATTGGTGCATCAATAAAGCTTTATAAATACCTCTCAGCTATAGAATTGTTGTTTCCGGTGATGTTGTATCTGCTACTTCTGAAGAATCTAATATGGTTGTATTACATCTGGTGCTAAATGGTTGGTGTAAAATTCTTCCTATTCAAAATATATATCTATATATAATGTCAACTAGTGTTGCATTAATTGATTTTGATCATAATTGGATTCAAAACTGTTTGCGAAACTGTATTTAATTGTATTTTTAGATTAAACTAGGTTTCGTGAATTCGTACGCGCTTTTGTAATCTTGATGTCTTGATTACAAACGCCTCTCTAGAAAATATATTAAACTGTTATTTCAAGAAAACAACACCTTAATAAGAACTGCTTCATTGTGCATGTGTCTTGCAGTCAAGTGGAGCAGATTGTGTTACCATATATATGTTTGTTTGTTTATTTCGGGTTAAACGTCGTACTCAAGGGTATTTCACTTATATGAAGACGGATTGTCCACTTCACACTGTTCCATGACATATAACGGTGGAAAACCGGGAGGAAACCTCGAAAAAACCACCCCTGCGATTGCCGGAGCCACACTCATATACCTGATGGTCGACTGACGGACTCGATCCTGTGAACAACATATATATGAGTGTGCTGTTTATTTGGTTTTGAAAAGTGTTATGGCCATATCAATTGAAATCCTACTATTTTAATATTTGATAAATGTGCCTGTGTTTGGAAGAAGTGTATGCAATAACGTTTCACAAAACAGATGAATCTATTTGGACTGCTCAATTTTTGCACCTGCTGATGTCTTTGTTTTGAATGATGAAGTTGCTGTTTTTGTTATTGCAGTTGCTGTATTTCCCATCGCATCTATTGGTGTTTTCACTATTGAAGTTGTAATGACTGTTACAGTGGTTAAATCTGTGACTTCAGTTGTTGTCTTACCTGCGGGAGTTGTAGTTATTACAGCTGCAGTTGTTGAATCTGATGTTTCTGCAGTTGTCGTTTCTGATGAAACAGTTGATGTTTCTGCTGTTGCAGTTGTCTTATCTGTTGCCGCAACAGTCGTTGTTTCCGCCGTTGTAGTTGTGTCTGCTACAGTTGTTGATTCTGCTGCTGAAGTTGATTCAGCTGCAATCGTTGTTTCTGATGCTGCAGTTGTTGTACCAAACGTTGGGTCTTCGAAAGCAGTTGTCGTTTCGACAGCTAGCAGTGTAGTCGTAGCTGGTACTACAGTACTTTCTATTGCTGTAGTTGTTGTGTCTGCCTTTGCCGTTGTTTCTGACGCTGCAGTTGTATCTGGTGCGGTTGTTGTTTCTGTCATTACAGTTGTTGATTCTGCTATTTTCGCTGTCGTTGTTTCTGCTGCTGAGGTTGTTGTTTCAGACGTTGAAGTGGTTGAATCTGCTATTACAGTTGTTGTCTCAGGTGATGAAGTTGTTGTTGCCGCTAAAGTTGTTACTGTTGCAGTTGATGTTGCTGCTGTTGCAATAGTTGTTGTTTTAGCGATTGAAGTGGTTGAATCTGCTATTATAGTTGTTGTCTCAGGTAATGAATTTGTTGTTGCTGCTAAAGTTGTAACTGCTGCAGTTGATGTTTCTGCAGTTGCAATAGTTGTTGTTTCTGCTGCTGAGGTTACTGCTGCAGTTGTAGTCTCCCTTGCTTGAGTTGATATAGCCACTGGTGCAATTGTTGTGTCAGTTACAGTCGGATCAACTGCTGCAGTTGGTGTATTTGTGGTGGACATTACTATCTCTGTAGTCGTATCTGCATTTGCAGTAGTTACGTCTGTTGACGGTGTTGGTGGGGAATCTGACGAAATTCCACTGACAGTTGTTGTTTCAGCCGTTAAAGTGGTTGAATCTACTATTACAGTTGTTGTCTCAGGTGATGAAGTTGTTGTTGCTGCTAAAGTTGGTACTGCTGTGGTTGACGTTTCTGCTGTTGTAATAGTTGTTGTTTCTGCTGCTGAAGTTACTGCTGCAGTTGTAGTTGTCTCCCTTGCTTGAGTTGATGTAACAAATGGTACAGTTGTTGTGTCAAGTACAGTCGGATCAACTGCTGCAGTTGGTGTATTTGTGGTGGACATTACTATCTCTGTAGTCGTATCTGCAATTGCAGTTGTTTCGTCTGTTGCTGTTGGTGGGAAATCTGTTGAAATTTCACTGACAGTTGTTGTTTCAGCGTTTGAAGTTGTTGAATCTGCTAACACAGTTGTTGTCTCAGGTGATGAAGTTGTTGTTGCTGAAGTTGAAGTTTCTGCTGGTGCAATAGTTGTTGTTTCTGCTGCTGTAGTAACTGCTGCAGTTGTAGTTGTCTCTCTTGCTTGAGTTGATGTAGCCACTGGTACAGTTGTTGTGTCAAGTACAGTCGGATCAACAGATGCAGTTGGTGTATTTATGGAGGACGTTACTATCTCTGTAGTCGTGTCTGCAATTGCAGTTGTTTCGTCTGGTGCCGGTGTTGGTGGAAAATCTGTTGAAATTCCACTGGCAGTTGTTGTTTCAGCCGTTGAAGTGGTTGAATCTGCTATTACAGTTGTTGTCTCAGGTGGTGACGTTGTTGTTGCCGCTAAAGTTGTTACTGCTGCAGTTGACGTTTCTGCTGTTACAATAGTTGTTGTTTCTGCTGCTGAAGTTACTGCTGCAGTTGTAGTTGTCTCCCTTGCTTGACTTGATGTAGCCACTGGTAGAGTTGTTGTGTCAGGTACAGTCGGATCAACTGCTGCAGTTGGTGTATTTGTGGTGGACATTACTATCTCTGTAGTCGTATCCGCAATTGCAGTTGTTTCGTCTGGTGACGGTGTTGATGGGAAATCAGTTGAAATTCCACTGACAGTTGTGATTTCAGCCGTTGAAGTGGTTGAATCTGCTATTACAGTTGTTGTCTCAGGTGGTGACGTTGTTGTTGCTGCTAAAGTTGTTACTGCTGCAGTTGATGTTTCTGCTGTTGCAATAGTTGTTTCCGCTGCTGAAGTTACTGCTGCAGTTGTAGTTGTCTCCCTTGCTTGAGTTGATGTTGCCAGTGGTACAGTTGTTGTATCAAGTACAGTTGGATCAACTGCTGCAGTTGGTGTATTTGTGGTGGTCAATGCTATCTCTGTAGTCGTATCTGCAATTGCAGTTGTTTCTGCTGCTGTGGTAGTAACAGATGCGTCTGACGTCGTATCTGACACGATAGTTGTCGTTTCTGCTGCTGTGGTAGTTACAGCTGCTGTTGAAGTCGTATCTGACACCGTAGTTGTTGTTTCTGCTGCTGTGGTAGTTACAGTTGCTGTTGAAGTCGTATCTAGCACGATAGTTGTTGTTTCTGCTGCTGCACTGGTAGTAGGATCGTTTGCTGGAGAAGTCCTTGTAGCACAGGCTGTGTAACTCTGTGTGTCACACTTTGATGCTGCTGGATTGAAAGCAGTATTTGCGGAACACGAAACTTTATGCTGACCGCCAAAGTAACACATGTAATAAGAAAAACAGTCTGAAGGATCCTCTCTTGAGACAAAGAAATCGGCAGCCTGACATATTTGAGCTAAATAAAAAGACAAAAATATACATTTAAATTATTTAATCAAATACAAATCATGACATCCCGAAAAGCTACACGCCTACAGTGCATAAAACATCGATTTATTTGACACTCGTTGTCCACACTCTTAATTCTAAACAAATCTGAGTTCTTGCAATTCATCTTTAAATTAAGTCATAATTATATCTCTATATTACCCCACCACTAAACTAATCTACACGCATTCGCTACACTTAAACGCCCAGTACTGAATCAAATTAAGGGGTAGGCCTACATGTCTTCATGAGTACACACGAGTACCTTTTTATTCGCCCACATTCACCGTCTATAAATAAATGCACCCTCGATTCTCTAGATTAGTCTACATCCTTACTTCTGAGCAAGTTCTTCTTTGGTCTAAATTCCAATATATGCCTTTTAGAGCTTTACAAATTTCGTGCATAATTAAATAATATCGCAACCCATTATCATAAGTCTTGTATATATTTTCCAGACAGTAACGTTATTTGTATTTTCGTTATTTTAGGACAACAGTTTGTTAGTTTCAACAGATTCTACTTCAGAGAATTGTACAGGTAGAAACCCGTCCGGGAATCGAACCCACGTCCCTCAGAGTTGGGAACCGAACCGCCAGCAATAAATGCCAGCCCCTTAGACCATTCAGCCATCCGGCCTTCTAATAGAAACAAAAACAACTTCCACCCCTCCTCCAGCAGTAATACTAAACCGTCCGAACTTACGTGGTGCCACTGTGGTGCCGGTAGAGCAGCCATTAGCAGTACAAGTTTCTGAAGCTTCGTCAAAACCATATCCCGCTGGAGAGCACGTTTTTAGTGTTGCGAAACCAAACACACACTCATAGTACTGAGTGCAATCGTCCGGGTCAGCCATCGATCCGAAATCGCTGACACATGTAACTGTGGAGAAAAGGGGTTTTATTATAGATCTACAGATACATTTATATTGCATCACACCGACACTTGGATACGTTGGTAGTTAATACCTGAAGTGAAATTTTCTTAACGATGAATTTAAGAAGTAGAAAAAACGTGTGGCATTATGGACTTTGTTATGTTATATTATTAAAAAGGCGTTGATATTTGCTGTATTATTTTAGAACTTGTAGTCTTAATGGATTAAAAGTTTTACGAACGATAAGTTATGGCTTTCCTGTTATGTTCGAGCTGCCGGTAAATTGCTGGTCCCATTGTGCTAACCTGTGTGTTTTAACCGGTTTCCAACATTGTAGTATTCAGTTTTTGTCGTAGCTGTAGCACCTTCCGCTGTCTTGTGCTTCATGTTTAAATAATTTAAACTATAATTTTCGTACTACTCAGTCATTGCCTTATTTGTACGATCGTTTCTTAAATAAATTGCACTTTTAACTGCATAAATTTGTGCATAAAAATATATTTTATTATATTGCTTTCTTGATCAGACTTTGCCGGCATACACCAGTCATAACCGTAATTGATCGAAACTTTATCGGAAGGATTACATGATCTGTTTCTCAGGACTAAGTCTTAAATGTAGGCTGATTTAAGAGTTCCAAAGTAAAGAATACAGAGAGAGCTAGATGATGAGCAAGTTCAAGAGTACTGCTTGGGAGACTTCCACAGCGGCTTATAAATATCCCCCATCCCCCAAACAACGTTGGTCAGCTCCAAAAAGCTGCATCGAGCGCAATCAATTCTCATTATCGCTTCACCTCTTTTCTGCATCGCTTTGTAGTTCCGTGCGTTGTTTTGTGGAGTGTACTAATTCCTTTCTGACTTAATTGTTCTGACATTGCAGATTGGTTTTTATTTTATTTTAGTATTGACAAGTGGGCATTTGAGTTCAGATTGATGCTTACGGCGTAATATTAGCGTAAATATGTTAACATTGATGTACGAAGACTGAATATCCATTGCCTTATTATTCTGTGTTTTCTTTCTGAAGTTGACCTCAGTCTTCATAATGGTCTATGTTGCTAAAAATCTCCAAGCAAGAGGTGTCAAGCTTCAAAACATAACCTCAGGAAAGATGGATCAAGTTTTGCTGGAAGGCTGGGTGGATCGTAAGGAAATTTTTTCTAAACCCACAAGACAACAAATATAGATCGGGATATTATGTAAGGATATATTTGTGTAAAGCTTGGATACTCCGAATTACAAATATGTAACTTTCGAGAAAACCTTTCAATCTTTTAGCAAACTGAGTTAACATCAACAACAAAAAATCAGTTCATTTCCTGTGGCTTATTTCCCAGAACAAGTAAATTTGTTCATTTAGTATAATACCCTCTTTGATGAGAAGGGATGCCTCATAATTTTATAATGTTGCATATACCAGTTTAGATAGAGTTTTAGCCTTAATAAATTGCTTAAAAACACAGAATATATATTTCTTAAATCATTTTAAAAAATCGATTCCAAATTTTGATAATATGGGACACGCTTTCCAAGCTGACATTGTCCTCTTTAAACTGCCACAAATTTGAATTTTCTACGATTAACCATTTTCGAGAATTAAGCAAGTTTCTATGTAAAATCGGACAAAATCTTAAACAGGCATTTACAGATTTGCTATCAATGCGGTCTTTATCTGATGTAATACCAGGTGACAAAGCCAATTAAATACAGGGTTTGTCATTTGTCAGTAATGACGTAACGACTACAGAGTGACGTCCCTTTGCGAAATAAAGTTATCGGTTTACTGAAAGGGAGGGCCAATCCACGATATTTTAATATAGGCGGTACAGGGAATATGGCTTTGAATGCTTAACTTTAAATAACAGGTCAAAAAAACTCAAGGATCCAACTAAAGAAGGAGGATCTACCTCAACGGTCTGAATATGTATAGTACGTTATATAGATGTTTCCATTCCGGCAGATTTGCTCGCATTGGCTTACAAGATTAGTGACAAAGCAACGTTATCCACATTGAAGACTTGTCCACACAGATTTTAGGCATTCTAAAATATAATCGATATTACATTTTGCGTCGAGATATTGACTCTAGGATACACCCGGGCCATCTTGTTTTGCACTTCTTTTATTTGCTGGTCTGTGGAAAACATCGCGCCAACTATTGGCGGAAATTAATGCGCGATGGCCTCGCATAGCGTACGAGAGTTGTCTTAGTCTCGTCCACTGTAGAAACTCTCGCGAGAATACGGTTGTGATTTTGGAAAGCTGATATTACAACAGTGCCCCCTGGTGTCATAATGGAGCATCCGACAATCCCAATTCATGTGGCCAAGGTTATAATGTGGGTAAAACTGCTACGTGACTAACTTAGTAGTCCAAAACAAAAAAATCAGCCGGAATGAGAACACCTAGCATGTACTTCTCAACAGAGTGATAGTCAATTACCATGCATGATTTAGTCGAAATAGGCGATAAAAATTATTCAAGTGGCAAAGCATAACGCACCAACACACATAGATTTCTGGCGGACATGCCGTTCCATATCCAGCAAGATCTCAAGGTAGCTGCCGAAGGGATTTATCCAAAGGAAGTCAGAGAGCCAGATACACGGTCAAAATCAATTATGGTCAGTGGACTCATCGCTTGCGTCGTCTGCTCGACGCATTAGATGACGTTTAACCTCTCGGACAACCATTCAGCCTTCAATATAATTTAGAGCTCATTTGGCTTTACTGAAACGTGCTGGTGGGTTTTTTTTCTCTTTTTTTTCGAGTGAATTAACTTAAAATTCAGTTATAGACAAAATAAAAATGATGTAAAATCAAATTTAAAAAAAAAAAAGACTTACCTGCTCCATATGTTACGTGAATAATGGAGGACAGAAAAAATATGGTCCCGATCACCCGGATGATCTACAAACATTGACAAAACAAAATTTAATCAATTCAGTCGATTGATGGATTTGGGTTTAATGGGTTACTTAAGGTTATTTCACTCACATGACGATGTTTCAGCCCAGTGGATGAAAGAAACCACCCTCCACAACACTGGCAACAAACAGAGACAAGACAGGACAAATACAGTGCAATCACAGGGCGCAGTACAACGGAATTACAAACAGATCGTCTTTATGTTGCCCTTTAGCTCCGAGAGCGTCAGGGACCGATTCATATTTTTTTTCTCAGTTTAATTTCAAATCAATTAGAGATTTTTATTTTAATTCCATCGCCGAACCGTTTTGAGACAAACAGCATTACAAAAACAAGGACTAACATTAGTACTAGTCTTCTTCGCCAGAAATGCACGAGTCCACTACGGAACAAGAACATGGTGAATAAAGTGTCAAATGTTTGGTGAGTATTATCAGTAAATTAGCTTACTGCTTCAAACACCAATTGGTCCTAAACAAACGAACCTAGGATTATTAATGGACACAAAGGCTGGTTACGTCGACTAGAACTTATAAGCACCTTCATGGGTTGAACAGATGTATTTAAGGCTTTGCTAACCTCTAGGTTGATTTTGAGGAGAATAACTTTCCTAAGCCCATTATGGTGCAGACAGTAAGTGTTATGCATACATGTTTTCAAAGCTTGGACACAAAGGATTACATATATCTAAATTAAGTGAAGATCCATTCACATCTATGAAACTTAGTGCAATTTGAATTAATGTCGAGGGAAAAAACCCAAGGATTTATGTGGTGCTATATTGTTCAGAATGTGATTTCCATAACACTACAAAAGCTGGTTATTTAGCAAAATAACCCTTGAACTAAAAAGAAATTAGAAATTTTGCTTATTAAAATCGAATCGGATAAATTGTCACATTTCTTTGGAATATTATTTATACATATATTTATAATTTAGCCGATGTTAGATCAGGAGGATTAAACCCCAATTACAGAAATGGCCAGCATTCAAGTGGGTGGAGCTCTGAGTACAACCCGGAAAATCTTCGACATTCCGTTGGTTGCTGGCCGGCATACACCTACAAGCGGTCCGCGGGAATCTAACCCACGATACCAGAGATGAACGGGGAAGTGTGGCCTTGATCGTACACTCTCGCCCACTCGAAACGAATACCACTTTTATAAATTGAACATATAATGTATATAAACCTTAAATCAAAACATGTCATAAATCCACAACTTCAAGAGGCGATGCAGATGTTTCGTTACATGATCTTTTTCATTCGCCATTTTGATACAACTCGATACAGTGGAGAATCAAACCAAAGGCATCATTCCTGTTTGAGACCCAAATTAATATAGGTTTAGACAACTTGGTACAGCTTCATATATCCGACTATACTTAAACAAAAATTTTCAAGCAAGACGGTCTGAACTCAAGAAAGAAAATAATACGAGTACTGGACGTTCAGTATAATTCGATACAATATTTGCACAATGGTCAGCCAGATTAAAGTTTGTAATCATTGGACTCGGTTAAATATTAAACCGAAATATTGAAATATCTATGATGTGTAAGGTATAGAAAATTTTGCCAATTCCTTGTTCCCAACAAGTAAACTATCCACAGTTTACATGCTCTTTCGATAGTCGATCGCCGACTATCACAATAGTTGCATCTACTAATGACAATTTTAATTGTTTAAAGTTTGCCGTTAGAACCTGACTAAAACACATTGTGGCTAATTCATTATTACGGTTACCTATAATTAAGCAATTACTATAATCAAAATAGCAGTCCAGCTAAAAACGATTTTTGTTTGAATGCGTGCGATAGTTGTTTTCATTTTTCGCATTTTTACCTCATGCGATTGTTATATAATGATGAACATACTGGTTAGTTTGAATGGTATTATAACCTGCAGTCGGATATAATCATTGAAGAAAAATAGTTTATAAGAACACGCCAACTTGTATATTCAAGTAGCCACCATAGTGTTTTCATTTTGAAAGTAAGGATTTTCTCAAGTCTAATCTAGAGCGACTTTAGCGACAAGGCGGAAACACTGATAACGGAAAAAATGTTATCCATATTTAGTGGGTTTTTTTTTTACAAGATTTACAAGTTGTTATAGTTACGAAACCCATAATCTTATTCAAGCAAATAATTTTGAAAATTATAGAATCATATCTCATGCTAAGGTATAGTTAAAAGAATTCATATGTCCGTGTCATTTGCTTCTTGTTCTTAAAAACAGGCCACATTTTAGCCTATATACCCGGACTAAAAATTCCCATAACTGAAATCTGAGTTATTATCCCGACATTAACACCAACATCAGCGTTAAGTATAATAACATTAAGAAGGGAGCAATACAACAAGCAACAACATCTTCCTGTACGCCTACGATAAAATGATTGTGATAAACGCCGTGGTCGAGGGCATCTCACCTACATACATACATACATACATACATACATACATGACGGCAGTGGACTCACACACTAACTACCAATCTATAACGACCACACTACGACAACCATAGGGGCCTAACTCCTGATGATGGTAAAATAAAGTACCGGTATATAGAGAAATAGAGGTAAAAAAAATGAGTTTGACATTTTTCGGGGTTACACTACTTACGCATTTTACGAAACTGATCAGTGGATCTCAAGGAATCTGGAATTTGCTCTGAACCACTCACCCTAATAACCTTAACATTTCCATTGTTTGGCACTGTTGGAAAATTGACATTTGTCATAGGCTGAGTAAAGACAACAGGACCACCTTTACAAAATAGTCCTCATGGTGAGAGGGTTTAAAATAGAATAACATTAATTCGTAACAAAGAATTGTTTAACATACCATTTTGAGACTTCTGTGAAAATGGGCACCTGTTATTCGTGCAACTCATTTTATACCATTTTAATATTTTTGCTTTTTTTGAATCAGCAACTTTCTGCTCTCAATCCATTTTTTTCTAATCCCGAAACGTGCTAAATATATTTTTTTAGCAGTGGTCCTCCTCTTTTTTTAAACTGGTTTAAGTGTGAAATTATCGATATTAAAATACAGTTTATCTCTTTCATGTCGTACGTCAATAGTTTAAAGGAATAGCCATACAGTTGTTCGGAAAGAAAATATTGACACAGATGTCAACCATATGTATAGAACACCCAATAGCGTAAGACATGTTCAAGATAATGCCCAATAGCCTTGCATAATATCCAATGTAGTCCGTACAGTAAACAATGCAACTGTACAAATAGGCCGTTCTCGGGTATACCAATACGGTCATTACACATTCACAAAACTTCTCCAGGATTATACTTGTAGGAAGTGCCATTTCTGAAAAGTCTGTCGAGCAAGTAGTCCACGTTATCTTCACGTGATGCCGATGACCTGATTTGAAATTCTATAATTTGTGTGAATATTAATGTAGTGAGTTTGTTCTATCCGTACTTAGTGATTTATATGAACAAAATGTTTTTGTTTTTTAAATTATTCAACATTTCGCACACATGGCTTTTTTAATAATATCATCATGCGGTAAATTATACCGCGCACGTGCAGTAAGTTTACTGGTCAAAAAAGTTTGGTTGTGTTTTAGCATGCATTCTAAAATAGAATCGATTCTACTCCCTATGTCGAGACATGGACTCTAAGATACACCAGGGCCATCTTATTTTGCACATTTTTTATTTGCTGGTCTGTGGCAAACGTCGCCCCAAATTTTGGCAAAAATTATTGGGCGATGGCATGGCATGGCATGGCGTACGAGAGTTGTCTTAATCTCCACTATACAAACTCTCGCGAGAATACGATTGTTCTAGCATGTAGCCTACTAGCCGTCCGGATCTGTGCACATAAAAGCAGTAGAGTGTCGAATGAGAGGAGATTGACTGTTATTGAGACTTGATATTTGAGCTGTTTGTACATTGCTGGTAGTTTTTTTATTGTAATATAATACCTAGTAAATATGAGAACAGTTCGTTTGTACCTAAAAATAAATATGGATTTCTTTAATGATTTAAAAACTCAGCACGTTCCATTGTTCCATGAAGATTTTAGTCCCAACGCCATTCAGAAGTGCTGTAACTCAAAATGAAGGTGGATATGCTATACCTATTTTGTACAATTTCTCCCTCTTTCCTTTAAAGTACCAAAATATGCTCAATGTTTTTTGTCATATATTTTTTCAAAGGGTGAAATTTGCCAAATTAATACATAAATAATTAAATTCTTTGTTTGTTGCCAGTGGCGTCGAGGGTGGTTTCTTTCTCCCATTGGACATGTAAATGAAATAACCGTAAATACAGCGTTAAACCCCAATTAAATAAACAAGCAAATACTGGCCCTTGGAGGGAAAGACCTCTGATGTTCGATCTAAACGTATTATATTTATTGCATATTTTCAAAGACAGCCATCTGTATTGCACTTACAATCGTATTAGAATAGCCGTTAATTAGTTAATTTTAAAAGCGGAACTGACGTCATTGTTAAAAAACACGGTAGTTATACCATCTCGTCGTGGCTGTCTCCCTATTGCATGCACTGGGGGATGCTTTCACATAAAGCCGAAAGTGACGGTTCCATCTCTAAGCGAAACAACAACAACAAACAACCGCTTGTACATATCCACCTGGTACTAAAAACCGCATGTCAACTGAAAACATGCTAAACGTATGTATTACTCCAAGAGCCATTTTGATATGTATACAACAGATTGACATTGCGCTTGGATGTTAAGCTTGTGGATACGCCGTGTTGTTACAGATACCTTCCAATGCATCCATAAGCAAACGGACACACGAGTGACCGACCGTGTTTTCGAAAAATGACGTCAGTCCCGCCTGTTAAATTAACTAATTAACGGATATGCTTACTCCAATGCAACTGCAATACAGATGTTTGTCTTGGCAAATATGCAATTAAAATAATAAGTTTAGGTCGAAAATCAGTGGTCTTTCCCTTTAACCTATAACCGCTTTCCCATCATAGCACGCAACAGCATATAACTGTTGTAGATGGAGGTAAAACTTTGCTGAAACAGCCGTGTCTGCATTCCAGCCATAGATAAACAGATCATTCTTCCTTTAGAGAAAATTCGGTTATGGAGTGGTTTGATTATACTTTGAAAAATAATGCGACAAAGATCACTTTATACTGTACCCACTACCATGAGCCTTGCATTTGCCATATACCTGATGATGGATTAAGTTACTATGCGAAAGCTTGTTATAGTAAAGTAGAACATGTACAAAGTGATCTTTGTCGCGTTATTTTTGATAAGTATTCTTACTTTAGTCGTGACTTTGGCTCCAACACTCTGCGAAGGTGTGATACGTTTCCTTTCTTTATATTTATAAACATGTTAACCCATCAAAAATACATGGTACATATATAGTTAAAGCAAGTATTAAACAGCAACGTCACTGGCATTATGCCGTCCGGTTTGCTTTACACCTACTGCATCAGACGGCCTGTAGTGCGATCCAAACGACTCAAGACTTTGTTTGAATTCCTTCTTGACAAATGAACAGGGACGCGCACTGCCTGTATTATACGTGGAATGAGACGCGTCCCCGCTCAATGCCTGCAGCATAAAGTTAAAGGTTTTACGGTAGGAAAGCACTTTGGTGGTTGAAATATAAATTCCGCTGATATACAGACTCGCTGCCAATGCCATCATGGTTTTGACAATGTTTTGGAATTCTTGCACTTATTTTTTATTGCACCTAAGCGCGGGTCTTGTGCTTAAATTCATGTTATTTGATTCTAGAATTCCATGAAGTGTATAATCCTTTTTATTATGAATATTATGAACGTTATTTCATAGCTCCATACGTTCGACGCCAAATTAAAGAAATTTAGATTTAACAGCCTCTCCTAGCTACAAGCCTAGTCAAGGATACCCATACAACAACAACAACATGGTGCACTATGATTTGAACTGACGTATAAGAGCTGCTTAAATGTTAAACCCAGCTATATTGAGATCAATCGTCATTTATTTTGCTATTAAAAACCTATAGTTTTGGTTTAACTAACCGATAACAGTACCATTCACTGTACACACACATCTGGGACATACTTAAACTATCAGATTAAAAACAAAATCATACAACCAAATGTTACCTGAGTGGCTTAGGTAGACATAAATACGTCTGGGAGTTGACTGATAAGAGATAGAAAGTTTTTATGTATACCCTTCTTATCACCATCCTGACAGTTTGAAATGGTTACGCCATCTTTCTCTCCGCCCACAACGCATCCGCTTGAGATGTCACAGATATCACTTTGTGATTAGACAATGATTCCACCGTATAAGATCGCCATGATGTCAGTGTAACATAATACTTATTTTATGGCGGTGACGTCACACTGATGCGATTGATATGATGTCACTGTGATATAAGTTGCAATTAACAGCCGTAGCATGGCACATTATATTCAGGTTTGTGTCATCTGAAATAGGCTGTTATAACGCTACAGTGGATTCGACAATTTTGTGGACATTTGCATCGTCTCGGGAATACCCGTAAACGATATGACTTCGAAGAGAGTAAGCTCCATTTTGAAATATACGAAAACAACCACATGAGAGGAGTTGTAACTATTTGAATTTATAGAGCAAATTTGTTGTTTCATTATCTGCTGGCTGTAAACTACACTACGCATGTGCCAGCGGTATCTCTTAACAAAATTTACAAATGTTTGTTACATTTCAATTATCCGAGCATATAATCGCTTCGTCATTATCCCCCTCGGAAGGTTCAGACAAAATGTGTGTAGTGACTGATTTTTTCTTTACCAAACTGATCTTTTTGAACAGAAAGAACCTTAGAAAATATATTCGATTGACCCAAGGATTTCATTGTGGGCTTGACCTCCATCCTCTTCATAACGGATCTGTAAATCCTACTAAAACAAATCTCAATAGCCGCCGAAGCCATCCGATGGGAACGGTCTTTGTATAGGTGAACCCTGTTCGCCTTTTCGTGTTTCCTTTTTGTTTTTGGAAATAAAATATTGTTTAAACTTATTCCCGCTGAAGCCATCTGAAAAGTTCCTTTCCGCCATCCTGCAAAATCGATTTTTATGCTGAGGCGTGGCTCTATCGTCATGTGAGACATTTTGGTTTTCAGAGAAAAGACGAGTGTTTGATATACTGTACACATCTAGGCCCTATGTTCCATAAATTCCAATCATGCTATACTTGTTTCATATCTCCACGTGTGGGACAAGGCTTTTCCACGCTCTGATTAGTTACTTTCTATTCACCGATACAATTCAACCAATGAAACACCAAACCAATCTAAAATATAATCTATTGTACTCGAATCGAGATATTAATCGTATTCTCGCGAGAGTTTCTGTAGTGGACGAGGCTAAGACAACTCTCGTATGTCGTGTCGATTATTGATTAGTAACGCTTTTATTTAGCCAATCCAATCGTTCAGCGTGGATGGAGAATGTTTTGCCATAGTACCAAACAGATGTACAGTAGGCATATTGATGCACCGGTACAAATCTAATTAGCCATTTAAGAGTACGATATATAACATTAGAAGTACGAGGTTAAACCCCAATCAATCAATCAATCAACCAACCAAGTAAACAATATAACACAAGAAGCAATATATTGTTAGACTTACTAGTTTATTTTATTGACTAATATGTCGTATTAAAGTATATGTCACTTATGTGACAGCGCTGCCAGCATTAGTCAAAGTGTGGGAGAAAACCCAGAAGTGGAAGGGAAACGTCACAGGATTTGGATAGTCACATGGTCATTGCCTGTGATCAGCTGAACAAAGAAGTTCAAAGTAAAGTGGAACATGTGTGTCTTGCGCTAATTGATCAGCGGCTGTTTATGGTCACAAATACTTCTGTTTTTATCCGCTGACAAAGGCCATGGTTTTTCCAAGGATGCTCAGAAAATAGTCAATGCGAAGGAAATCACTCAGGTCATGCAAATTGGAACGTTTCAGACTGCAGTTGTTTGTGTCTTATCTATATGGCCGCGGTCGTTTAAATAGCTGTCTGAAAATTTACTTTGTCGGGAACTCTTCAGCCAGTATGAGTATTTAGATTTAGAAACAGCCAACAGAGGATTTTAATTGGATGTTTTAAAGTACACCTCATTTTGGCAATTCTCGAGTAACGGACAGTGTTTACCAGATGCTATAAAGAAAGGATTTGTGTATAGCTTCCCATGGCTACTGGGAGTATGGAAAGATGGAAAGAAATGGAATAGATTAAGTATCCTACTGGCGTGCCAATATTAATTTATCAGAATACTAAATAACATTTCTCAACATTTGAGATTGGGCGAATTTGGACTGTTCGGCTAGCTTACGTTTAAGACCAGCTCACACAGGATCCCGGAGCGTGTGCGAGAGAAGTTTTACCTTCCTGGATTAAATATTACTTATTTGTGGGATAAAGCCAAATTGATATTATTTATGGGACTAACTTATATCGGGATATTGAATATTCAGTTAACATACCTACACAGCAGGATTGAGTTAATCGCTATTTTCCCAACGAGGTAGAGCCTTGACAAAGTGTAATCCTAAATCTGTTATTGGAGGCAGCTGTAGTGTGCTGTGTTTGTTTATAAAATTCAGGGCCTTGGTCGCGCTTTTTTTTGTAACTCATTATTGTTTTTTTTTATGTTTTTTTATTGAATTTAGATTCCAACATGTGTTGAACCCAGTACAGTACTACAAACACTTATAAAGAAGAGAAAATCTCATTCCAGAGATCGTTTTCAAGTATGTTCATAAGTATATGTTTATAATTGAAAACGATCTCTGGAATGTTTGTTTGTTTGTTTGATTGATTGGGGTTTAATGTCGTACTCAATGGTATTTCACTTATATGACGACGGATTGTCCACTTCACATTGTTCCTTTACTAATTACGGTGAAAAACCGAGAGGAGACCCCGTAAAAACTACCCCCGCGATTACCGGAGCCATATCGTGTGACTCACTCATATACCTGACGGTCGATAGACGCACTCAATCCCATAAACGGTACATTGAAGTAGGATTAGTAAGTGCGCACGCTACCACTAAGCCACAGGCTGCGGGCCATCTCTGGAATGAGATAGAAACGTAGTATCCAATACATTAAGATGTTTTTTATCCATACCAAGTCTTACCATGTTATACAGAATATATAGGTTCGCACTGTTTTCAATAAAGCAAACAACATAACAGATAATAATATGCGATTTGGTTATTTTGTACACATACACATTTTCCGATTGTCGTAAAGAGGTTATTTTTTATTTTTATTTTATATATTTTAAATTATATTTTATTTAATTGTGTGTTTGTTAGGTGATTAACGTCACGCCCAGTGGTATATTCACTTATTAAGATTGGTATAACAACGATTTTATTGTTGATAATCTGATCAGAAAGGAGCTGTTCAGCTCCTCTCACAAACATTTGTTACACAGTATGTTACAAAGACCAAATGTATTATGTATTAAGTAAAAAAAAGATACATAATGATAATGAAAAACATACGGGATAAATGATATACATATGTACACGAAGTATTTTCATTTACGCATACAATAAATAAAACGATAACAAAGAGGAAGAATTAAAGAAACCTTGGAATATATTATAATACGCGCAGCACCTTCCATAAAAAAATATAGGTAGAGATTTTGCTTTATTTTTTTTTGGATAGATTACTTTTTCTTAATTTCAAATCATCACTAATAAAGCTAACAATGGCACGAAATGATTTTCTCTTTTGAGGATTTAAATCTGTGTTTAATCTAAACAATGAAGGCATATACCGGATTTTTAAAAAAATACATATAAGTTCGTGTAAGCATAACAACATGAAATGATTTTCATCTTCAACGATAACTTTGCACAAATCACACTTCCTGTCACTGGTCAAGATAGTATTATACCACCGAATTCTACATTAATCCCTTGGTAGCCATTTCTAAATCTCCAAAGAGTCTGAACAATCTTGGTATTAACACATATATTTTGTACGATTTACCAATTTCTACCAAAGCCAATGTTTTTGTCAGATAAATACCAAGTAGAGGTTTCCAAGTTTCACATCAATATTTTAACAAAACAATTTATTTATATCTTGTAATACTGGATTACCAGATACCCATACCCATTTAACTGAAAAAGCTGGCCTACTTCACATGACCACGGGCCCGTGGCCGTGGCTTAGTGGTAGCTTGTGCGCTTCCTAATCCTACTCCAATTCACGGGATCGAGTCCGTCTGTCGATCATCAGGGTTGCGTTCGCACCAGTCACTCGGGCTTCCCCGGGTCAGCCCAGGCGACCCCTTTTCCGTTCGCGCGTATTACCCGGGTCAACTAGGGTGTGACACTTCTTCGTTCACGCGTCCGGTGTCATCACACTCGGATCATCCCCCAGTTCCCCAGCTTTAGAACACGGTAAGCCAGGGGAATCACGTGATCATCATGGCAGATAGCGATTAAGAAAAGCCAACTGACAAGTTGTTATTTTAATTTTATTCACGCATGGGTGTAAATTAGGCCACAAACAACTACAGTGCACTGAAATATAATCATCATGTGATTCATAGATACACCTCATACTAATACATTGTTGAATCATTCCTGTGAACAGCAAAATAGCGGCACTGAAAATGTTCGATAAGTTTTTTTGAAATTCATTGTCGTGTAGCTGAATATAAATATATATTTTCTCTTTTTGCTTATTTTTATGCTTGGTCCACCTTTTATATCTTAATTGTAATCTTTTGAATTAATCATGACGGTCACCCAATAATCGCAGAATCAAAAATCACACCTTCGTCGAAGAATTTAACATTATGTTATGAGGTTTCGCTTTCGGTTAATACTTCCATTTTTGGTTGACCTTTTAAACCGCTTACACGCAGGAAGAATCACAAGGTATTTGAGTGAGTCACACGATGTGGCTCCGGCAATCGCGGGGTGGATTTTACTAGGTTTCCTCACACTTTTCCACCGTAATGAGTCAAGGAACAGTGTGAAGTGGACAATCTGTCGTCATATAAATGAAATACTCTTGAGTACGAAGTTAAACCCCAATCAAACAAATAAACAAATCACATGACCACGTTTGTGTTTATCTGTTTCGAATCGGCACAAAATAATTCGATAGACATCATTATTTTTTTACTCCATGGTACACAGTTTGACAGCTTTAAAGAATTTATTGCTACGACCACTTTCCGGTAATTTATGCCATAAAGCATAATATCTTAACCAAATATAATTGATCTAAACCACCTGCTTCAATTTTCTAATAGCTATATCTATCCCATCATCTGTTATCAAGCCTAGGTTGGCTTGCCGCTTGTAAGTGTTTGACAGTAATTAAACTAATGTTTTTGACAAAACACTAGGAATTTTGTTTTGTATTCATATGTCAGAAACACGTATCAAACCCAGAAGTTACCAAATAAAATTTAATAAAAAATTGATTGTGCCCCATCTCGAGTATACTACAATAACACGTGTTACTTTAGAATACTCAAGACGGGACAAATCTATTGTTCAATTAAATTTTGACTTGTTACTGACATTTTTTTATCTTTCAAGCATGATGATGTGTCCCACACACAACATCAACAAAAAACAGCTATTTCGCCAGAAAGATATTTATTTACTACCACGCACAAGTCAGGTGACCGTGTATAGCCCATAAATATATATAAACAGGATACGAACCCATTGAATATATCCAATGTAAAAACGTCTAAAAACTCAATTTTATCTTACATCGGTATATAAAAACCGATTCTTGTCCTTATCGCGGAATATACAGGGAATATGATAACATTGATTAAACCACATCAGTTTATAACCTCGACTAGCACTGCGTTCACTGTTTTATAATTTTTCTACACAATATACAGGTAGTTCACAACAATCATGGGGTTTCAATCAATATTGATTTGGACTGGCAGAACGTTTGGATTTGGATTCAGTATTTTAACCTCGGCATTCCTAGCGCTGAATTTAGCATTTAATGTTTATGCGATACCTTTAAAAGAAACCTTTAACTTTACTCAAACTGAAGGTAGGTGATTTTTAATGTTTTTTTAAAGTAAACTTCTTAAATTTGTTTTTCCCATGGTAGCGACAACAACAGTTCACGTTTCTTCCCAATGTATAAAAATATGCGATATATATATCAATTTTGGCGTAGTCTCTGTATAAGTGGAGGAATGATTGAAAAAGGCTAATTCAGGTCAATAGATCTGCTGGCTCGCCTCGGGTTCAGGTTCAAATTACATGTACATTCCCCCCCCCATACGAAACATAGAGCAATGTGATTGTAAATTAATTTTACCTAAAGGTCTAAAGGCTTTCCAACCTGTTTTTATGCGCCTTAATTTAAGGAATAATGTTTCCTTAAGTGACGTACTGCGTCAGATTTTGTAGTCGATGAGATGAAAGTGTTTATATTTTTGGTTGATGGGCCTTAACGATAGACACTATTTCTATCCTATTACTTGATTGCCCCTATATATGTTGTGTTTATTTTTTTCGAATAAATTTAATTCATCCAAAGCGAAAGAAAGCTTGTTGTTGTAGTTCATGTTTTTCCCTCGAAAAATTGCGTGGGACGAGCCGTAGCTTTGTAAACATATCCGAATACATACAATAGGATTCCTTGTATAGTGTTAGGCGCATGTACACGCCATTTTGAATAGTGACGCACATCGCCTCCCCCTAGGAGGGGCAAAGCCCACGTCAGCCAAATCATGGTTGGGGTTGATCAGTAATTAGTAATGTCAGGTACCCCTGTGACGTTACCATAATTCACCAAGAACCACAACACTGTGAATTTCGTTTTTTATGTAGGCCTACATGTAGATCTAGAATTTATAAGAAACTACTATACGGCTATAGCTGTCAATAAAAACACATGAAACACAAGCTTTTAGATAATACGCGTTGATATAAAAAACAAATGCTGTTTTTCTAAAGAAAGAAACTTGTGCTTGCTTTCATTGGGGATTCGAACTGGGGAGATTGACAACCAGGCCCAGTGCTGAAATATACATATGCCTTTATTTCTGAGGATAATGGATAATTCTAGTCGAAATAATCAGAATAGTAATAAACAAATTCAGAATTATTTATTGCTACAATATCTGCTGATTTAATATTTTAACATTTCTTTCTACAAGAACACGCATTTAGATCATCTTTCGTTTAGTTTTCATATTAACACCTTCTGGAAACTGGAACGGCATGACCAGTGTTTGCAGTTAGCTCAATGTATGTCCTGTGTAGTGTGTTTGAAGAAACAGATTGCGTCTACTGCGTTTGGGAAACACAGATAGGTAACCATCTGTCCATAGTGTTAAATATTTGTTATAAGGATCAACATGTTCAAATATGGCATTCCCCTATTCTTGATTTTACAAACGAAATTATTATCAAATTTAGTGCATTTTGATAATTATTAACAAATTAAAACCAAACAGTATCACAACCCGCTCACTTGACTTATAACATCCAATCACAAATTGCAAATGGAGGCCAACAGGTGGATATATGAACCCACGTTAACAGATGATACTTTGAAATACCAAAAGTTAAGAAACCTTTAAAAATTTGTTTGTATCAGCTTATCTGGCAACTACATGACTTTACATCTCGTGTCACTCGGAATGAATTTGAGTGAAACATTTATGAATAACTTTAATTATTGATATGGGGATTTACGCCTCACTTTATTTCACACATGCCTGCTTCAAGGAACCCCTCCCCAATCTTGTTATTGTCAATCAACATAAGACACAAAACAAAAACTTAAAAAAGACACCAAAAAACATAATCTCGCCTACATAGAAATGGACTTTTACTAAGATCGCCAGGACAGTCAGAATTCCCCTCTAACAACCTGCCCTTTAATTTACTATTTAATGTGAGGACATAAGTACATATATAATGACAGCTTATTCATATTTTCTGTTTTTTGTTCCACAGTTGAACTAATTTCATCTTCTAGTCTCATGGGAATGGGAGCATCGCTTGTAGAGCCTCTGATTTCTTCCAAATATGGCTACCGCGCAGGTTATCTCGTCATGTGGGGTTTCACTTCCGGCTCAGCATTACTCATGTGGCTGTCAGCTGTGTACAAACATTATCTGGTCACGTGGCCCAGCGTAATCTGTTTAATCCAATTCGTTATGAGTAAGTGAGTTTTTAAATATTTCGATCTAACTAAACATAGAAATCCCTTGGCAAAAGTTGGAATAGTTTCAAACCATTAGTATAGGACCCTGGCTTGCGACATGAGAGCTCTGCCAGTGAGGTGATATATCCTCTTAAGTTGACAACAAGTTATCATGGTTCCTAAAACAGCATGGTAGAAGAAATAATTCAATCCCAAATGGTACATTTACCTAGGGTTACGGAGCATAAGTCTGTTTGTGCAGTGTCGGTGTTATAAAGGAACATTATGTCATGGGAAGCAATAGTAAACTTTTGTTCCCTGTGTTGGTATGGATTTCATTCATATACTCTTCCTATAGAAACTGGACTAGAAGCTATTTTAGTTGGATACAGAGTTTAAGAAAAGCTGACTCTTACAATGAAAGTCCTAAAAAGACCCGTGTTTGTTCGGAGACACTCTTTTGGATGTTTTTTTTTCAAGACGTTCAATTTGTACTGTCCCAGAACATACTTAAGTCCAGATACACAGAAAAATCTTTAGAAGCGTTTAGAATACTTGGCTCAATGCGTTTTTTATACTCCGCAAGGCATCCTGTGAAAACATTAAGCCGAAATGTTTGGGAAGATGGCGCATGTATGATTTGATGATTTAAATTTAAAGACGCTAAATTAATTTCTACTGCTGGGCATAAACGAGGCTGAAGATTATGTCCAAGGCTTTTATCGCTTGAAAGGATCCACAACTTAGTCTAAAAGCAATCAATAACCAATAAACGACGTAGAAGAGCTGCTTTCATGAATGCTTGTATTACATTTGTTACGGTAGAAACCAAACAGAAAGAAATCGATCTGCGATTTTATTTATTTACAATATTTGCTGTAAAATAACAACAATAGCAGTGATATACAGTATAGTATTCAATGGCAGAAATACTTCAAGAAATACAATCGAAGATAAGAGACAAAACAAATATTAGGCATACATAAAGTAACTTACATATAGCATACAATGGATCAGCGTATACACCTGCCTTATAGTTGAGTCCAAGTCCAAGTCCAAGTCCAAGCCCAACTTCTTCTGTCTACAGAAAAAATCTTTAGATACACAGTTCTAAGGTGTGAAACAGGGAATTCTTCCGATTATATCTACATCAAGGTGATCACCATATCCTCAAAAAAAAATAAGTTCAGGGTCAGAGGAACTACTAGAAAAATGAAAGCAAACAAACAGCTATTGAGCAATGAAAAGTGCATCACTCTATCTTCTAGCAAATTCAGTATGATTGCAACAATTGTATCAATCTTACAACAATGAACACTGGTCAAAACTACCACAATGTTGCTTGTTTTACAGCTCTTGTTTTGCAGCATTTGCAACAATATTACAACAATGTACATTGGTCAAAGCTACTACTACAATGTTCTTTGTTTACATTTAAACAAACATGACTCTTGATAGACAATGACTTAAATCATGAAAAGCTTGAAATAGCATGAACATTTATAGGACACATTTTGTAATACGTCAAGAGACGATCTTGAAAAAAGAAATGTAAAGGAAAAGAAACAGTATATGGAACAACGTAATGCCACATTATATGCCTACTTATAAATAAGATTTAATAACAAAACCAATAAATACAAATTTCGCAAATTTGCTATTTTTTTATTTATCTCTTTTTTCCCCCACCTTTTTAGGTGCGTCTCAGTGCGCTGGAAGCACGCGCATTACCGCCGTTGCCTTGTCGAAGAAGTCATCAGCGAACAGCGCCAGCATCGTGGCCATCTACTTCTCTGCGGCGGCATCGTCGAAACTTTACTACGGGATTCTCCAGGAATTTATCTTTGATGAAAACTTTAGCGATTTCTTTTTATTCGTTACTGTATTGTTGACAGTTTCTGTTGGCATTTGTTACCTCACGCATTATCCAGAAGACAACACGCCTGAGAAAACAAATTGCGATTCCTTAACGAATAACAATCCTGGAAACGACCAACCATCTACAACGATGATCAAGTCACCATTTTTCCACCTGATATTCTGGCCCTCTGTGTTTCTCTATTCCATCGTGTACGCCCTTGTCAACAACATTACATCAATCGCTCATTCTGTGTTTGTTTCTGAACCATTATACGCCAGTTATACATTGGCTGTAACAGCAGTCGTTTGCCGATTCCTCTTTGGTATAATATTTGACAAGTCAAAGAACAGATTCATTGGCTTTATTCTCGTCCTAGTAGGCTCGTCAGCCATGTTTTTGGCATGCATACTAGCGATATTTGACTTAAATACCTATACAATTTATATTGTAACTGTGTGTGTTGGTATCAGCACGTCTACGACCATCACAATACCAATCACCATGTTGTCTCTTCGATTTGGATCGCATCAATTGTCCCATGTGGTCGGTTCTATTTATTGTTGTACTGCGGTCATGTGTTTGATGTTACAGTACATCATTGGTTACTTTTACGACAAAGAATTAACACTCGATGGTTTCTGTTATGGCGGAAGCTGTTTCTATATACCCTGGTTAATATTTTGTGGCATAACCATCGTTGTTTTTGTCATTCAGGTAGTCAGCTGTTTTAAGACCGGTATCACGGAAGAGAAATTTGATTTGTAATTGATCGAGTCTCCAAACATGTATTTACTTTGCTTGTTTGTTTGTTCGTTTGGTGCGAATTAAGTTCGTGTAAAGGTTAAGCAAATGATAGCTTTCCAGCGCAATTACAGAAGGAAAGCACCTTTGACGTAACTGACAACACACCAATACACTAGAAACGCACCACAAAAACAATGACGCCATAACAGATTTTCTCCATGTTGTTCATAGCTCTGAGAGCTCCTAGAAGCTCATTCTAACCAACTATGGTCTAATAAAGATATTCTTCACATAGACATTTTTTTACTGGCTATTACGCACATTTGAGTTTCTAGTTTTGAATAAGTCCACAGATCTTGTTCTGACATTTACAGTTGTGTATATACACGGACTCCAGGAGAAAGGCAACTTATAATCTCTCTACATTTAGAAAAAATAAAAGCTGTGTCGTTTCTCTACCTCACCTGGAGAGTTCCAAATGAAGAGATCTTTTCCAAAACGCAACAAATCCGGTTTCACTATTTCGATAAAAATGGTGTTTTGTAGCTAGGCTCTTACTGGATTTTGCATTGAATGCACAGATTAACCTACTCAATCTAAAGGGATTTTAACGTTTTGTGAAAAAACAAATACATCCTTTAGCATTTATTACGCTTTGGAAAGGAGTTCCAGCTGGGGCGTATAGTCTCGTTGAAAGAAAACTGAATCGCTGGTTATAATGTCTTTACAAAGTTAAACAAAGTAGTTTCATTCAACTTTTTTTTTGTTTGCTTTGGCACTTGACGCTCCTTCTTTTGCACGAGTTCCACCACACGGCTTCGTGGGACATCAATCATTTTATCCGTACTTGGCTTGGTAATAAGTTGTGCATAAGCATATAAGTATAAGGTAGGAGTTGTGGTATTATAAAATAATTCCAGTTTATATTTCTACATTGGATGTTTGTTTGTTTGACTGGGGTCTAACGCCATATTTTAGGTTATTTCCCTCTCATGACGGCATGTCAGCCCAACGAGTGGAAAAAACCACTATCGTCGCCGTTGGCAACCAACAGATAAGACAGGTCAAAACAGGACAATCACAGGACATAATAAGAAGACAACACAAACTTCATGTTGCCTATAATCTCTGAAAGCATCAGGGCAGCAGGGTCTTTTTTGTATTAGCGTTCGTACATGTCCAATTTATTTCTTCAAATACATACAGTGGAATGAGGGTGTACTCTTATAAACACAGACCGAATTGAAAAATGATATGATGAGCTTGGGGTGCACAACGCACAAGATTGACAGGGTATGTTGGTCCCATCAAAAGACTTGATAACAAGTGTACCAGCCTGAAGGCTATAAGTAACAAAAGGAAGACTATAAGTCCTAATCGGGATACTATAAGTCGCAATAGGCAGACTATAAGTACCAAAAGGGTGACTAAGTCTCAATCGGGAAACCATAAATCCTAATCGGGAAAATATTAGACCCAATCGAGAGATTATAAGTACCAAAAGGAGACTATAAGTCCTAATCTGGAAAGTATATTGGTATATATATTCTCCTGATTGGGTCTAATAGTCTCCGGTTTAAGTCTTATAGTCTCCCGATTGGGACAAATCCTCCTCCGAATGCTATCGTCCTCCGAATAGGTCATATCGTCTTCCGATAATCTCCTAATTAGGACTTATTATCTCCTAATTAAGAGATATTATTATTAATCTGACATAATTTTTTTTCACAACGTGGCCTCTCTACGCTGCCGTAGAATAGGACCTTGGTAAGACTGATTGATTGATTGATTGATTGATTAGTGTTTTACGCCACATTCAGCGGTATTTCAGCTACGCTGTTGCGTGAATATTTTACAATTTATTTATATCAATTTTTAATAGTAGTCATTAACACCCTAGGCCGTAAACATCAAAAAG
>JAQQZZ010005580.1:0-25630 GCA_030265115.1 Mopalia vespertina
TTTTGTGGAATCTTTCTCATTAAGTGTTAAGTGGAATCTTTCTCATTGAAGTGTTTAGTGGAGTCCTTCTCATTAAGTGTTTTGTGGAATCTTTCTCATTAAGTGTTAAGTGGAGTCCTTCTCATTGAAGTGTTTAGTGGAGTCCTTCTCATTAAGTGTTTTGTGGAATTTTTCTCATTAAGTGTTTTGTGGAATCTTTCTCATTGAAGTGTTTAGTGCAGTCCTTCTCATTGAAGTGTTCAGTGCAGTCCTTCTCATTAAGTGTTTCGTGGAATCTTTCTCATTAAGTGTTTAGTGGAGTCCTTCTCATTAAGTGTTTTGTGGAATCTTTCTCATTAAGTGTTAAGTGGAATCTTTCTCATTGAAGTGTTTAGTGGAGTCCTTCTCATTAAGCGTTTAGTGGAGTCTTTCTCATTGAAGTGATTTGTGGAGACTTTCTCATCTAAGTCTCTATGGATACTTGTCCTTGAATTGTTTTATGGATTCATTCTCATTTAAATGTTTATAGAGTTTTTCTCACTTAAGGTCTTGCTGGACCCCTTGGTCCATTTTCGGAACACTCCTTGTATTTAGTCTCTTATGCAGAAGAATATATATCTGTACCATATATATGTATATATTTTTAGAAAGCTTAAATACTTAGGATTACATATATGTGAATGTGGTGAAAATGCAATAATTATTTCTAAAAATATTGCAAAATGAGTAAATGTCAACAGAAAAAAATAGAGTGCATTTTTTCATGGTTTATTTCTCGAAGTGCAATAACGATAAGACTCGATAAATTAGTTGACCGAGTAGAATAGTCCTTGAACTAGTAAATAGTGCCTAATTTTTTTTTAAATTTTGATAAGAACGATCTCAGTGGATTTTTTTGTCTATCACACCTTCGAAAGTCTTTTAAAATGTCAAAGACAACTTTCAGAAAACATTAAAAAAATGAGGCACTGTTTACTAGATCGCATTATGCTCTTTACAATGGTACAAATTTGAAGTATCTAACATGAATAATTTTCTAGAAATACGCCTTGGAAAATGTATAGTCTGCTTAAAACTGAAGTGCCAGACATAGGCAATTAAAATTTTGCGACTTGAATATATGATCATGGAAAAACTAAATTATAGGCTCCAATTTAACTGTTTGTACATAGAATTTCGAATTATTTTTTTCACCTACATATAGTTTGACTACCTAACTTTTAATCCAAGCGATAAAAAAAATGTGGTTAATTTTGAGCCAAGGGGTCCAGCAAGACCCTAACTGTTTTGTGAAGTCTTTCTCATGCCTGTTTTCTCACTTTATAAGTGTTTCATTGAGTCTTTCATATAGATGTGTTTATGAAGATCTCACCTACAAGGGGTTTGTGGAGTTTTTCTCATGTATGTTTTGTGGGGTCTTTCTTACTCAAGTACTTAGAATACTCAATTTAGTGTTTTATGGACTTTTTCTTATTAAAGTTTTCTCTCATTTTATATGTTTTTTTTACCTTTTCTCATATTAGTGTTATTGTAGTCTACGAAGCTTAGGTAGCCAATAAAACAAAGACTGTCTGAAATTCTTGTGCTTTAATAGTTTAGACAGTAAAAAGATGTTGATACCTGTAAATTACACCATGTGATACGCTCATTGATGACCAAATAAAAACATAAAGAAAACAGATAAACTTGCTTATGTAGAAAAACAAGGAGCATTGCTGTCCTATAATAAAGCTGTAACAAACCTGCATTCCTATTTTTTGTGTATCTATCAAGCAAAAGATATTTTAATTTTTTGTTAAACGTAACTCGTTTTCTAGCATTTTCAATCTCATTTTTCCAGCATGTTTTTATGAGCACTGTTTAAAACTTTGGCGCAAAATGAAAAAGCTTAGGCAATAAACAAATTGAGCGAAATTAAGCTAAATTGACTGAGTTGCCCTTACTTTTGTGTCTTTTTTTTTTTTTTACAATAAAGTACAATATTCCTTTTTACAGCAGGTGTTGAGCATCGGTGATTCAAAAAGACAATTAGTAAAATTATTAAAATTAAAATTAAAATTATTAAAATTAAAATTAAAATTATTAGTAAAATTGAACATTTAAAAAATGACTTTTCTTAAATTTCATTAGGACCAAGGACATTTTTACTTGTATCTGAGTATCTGACTCACATTATTACAGTTTCTTATTTCGGATCAAACATGTAATGCAGAGAATTTTTGTAAAATGAGTGAGGAATTTGTTGAGACTGTCTCAGCTTAAAGAAGGTCTTATAGTCACTTTGTTCTTCTTCTTGACATAGTTTATCAAGTGAGTCCTCACCTTAGCGAAATTGAGTAAGATGGGATGAAGAGATTTGGCTGGTAAATGGTGGCCATGTTGGTGTGGTAATCTGATCTGAAAGCTCTTTGCTGACCAAGCAAACAATTACTGGTCAGAGAACATGAGAGTTCCCAGCCACCAGCACAAATCACATACCAAGTTAATATTTATTTAATTCTGTCAGTTTTCTGGTCTATTTTAAAGCCGAGGGGAAGGTCTGGGAGATGTTATCCTTCGCACCCTACACCTGATAGAAAGAGACAAACAGATCCCACGTTAGGGGGTTGTGTACTTAGGACAATAGGGTTCATCCATGTGTGAACGAAGAAATTGAATAAATTGTCCAGAGAAATCTCTGAAATGTGATCGGTTCTGTGAAGCGGATTGCACGAGAGCTTGAAGGTATCATGTAACTATTATGGAGGGGTTGATTCAGGGGCAGTGGGGTTAGATCACTAGGTGAACCCTCGTCTCCAGAATGGGCAATCTGATAATACACTAGAAATACCCTCCAAACAAAGACACTGGTATTATCAGTACCCTAAAGACCCATTTAATAGTAAGTAGCAGAACAACAGCCTTTTCTGTGTACAGAAAAACACTCCATTAGACTAAAGCTAAACTCATAGGAGTGAAATAATCAAAAGTACAGCATTAAGCCACAATCAAACAAACAAACTATAAAATGCACTGTGTGTTATTGTTGATTACAGATATCTGTCCAAAAATCTTATTAAGTCTATCAAAACTACACCTGTGAATAGTAAATCACATACTTAGATGATAATTAGCTAAAAATTGCACCAAAATTTGGCAATTTGTTCACCATTTCACAGAGACTCAAAAACATAAATGCATGTACTCCATCAACCTTTTTTGTGAAATGTAACAAGATAGAGTGGAAGTTTAGATAGAGGGTATCATATTACTATAATAAACCTATCAAGAAGGTGTCTGGTTCCACACTTCTCAATAATACAGTACCTGCCTTAAATATTTAAAAACTAAAAAAAAAAAGCTGTTGTAGATTTATCTGTACATATTTGACTCATAGTGAAAGGGACCTGTAGGTCTTCCGTTTGAGGACCATTCCCAGAATGATATTGTTTTATTGTTTCAATAAATACTATAACAAACCACATTTACATGTATTTGTTTGTAATTATATTTCATCTGATATCTTTAAATTATACAGAATTGCATGTGATTGACTAACACCAATACATAAGACAGTATAACCTCAAATATATTGATATCTTGCTTTATTAGCAACTCCAACCCAATTTTGCATCAAAATTTTGGACATTTACTGCAGCCTAAAAGTGAAGGATAAAGAGACCTGGTACAGGTCAGCCAATCTAGAGTATTATAAACAAACTGTAATAAAGCTGATTAATACAGGTAGACAGGTCAGAATATTCCCAAGACTATGTTATCTAACTTCACTTCCATATATCAGGAAAATAATTAACACACCATAAACAATTAGTAGTTTGGTTGAACATTATAATCATCCGGGAAACAGTTATTGTAGAGTTATGTTAAAGGCCCTCATATGACACATCCGTTCAAAAAGTACTCTGATACAAAGGTTTCATCAGTACAAATTGACACAGAGAGATCAAGACACTTGTCTTAATGGAATGTGATATCAGCATATTTTTTTTTATTGGAAGAATCACATATTTGTTGATCTTGGGGACACCCTCTTGCTGATGTTGGTTTAGTTGACATGCTGTACCGATATATTTTATTTATTCTTGAGTGTCCAACATATTTGTGGGGTTTTTTTTATCTCTAAAATAGTAATTGCCTTGGCTTACTATACATAACCCAGTTGAATGGATTTACCAATATCCTAAATATGAAAATAAGGGGCACTCTCTTTTTCTCAACTTAATGACTGGGGATCTTGGCAATATCATCCTCAAATTTAATATGAATGCATATTAATAAAAAAAATTATATCTCATCTATTATAATAGCCAAATAAAGTTTTAATTCTGTTAAGTTTAAGATAAGGATATAGTTCTACCCTATTATTCAATTCAATTTGCGGTACATTTTGTATTTGTTGGTAGATAATAATAAAACACATACAAACACCAACATCACCTGTGGATGTTTAGATCTTCATTCTAACTGTTCTTTGCCTTATCAGTTGGAAAATTAGAGGTGAACAATATATAACGGTTTGGTTAAGCTGGACACACACCTGACTGACCGCTGACAAGCCTATCAAAACCTTCTGGTCAAGCGGTCAACCTGACAGACTGACAGTGCATACTTTCTGTCCTTAACTATCCATTGAAAATGTTAATTTAATCAAGCAGGACAATGGCAGGGGTGGCAAACAGTGATCAGAGGCTTCACCTGAATTTCCTCACACTGTTTGGAGGCCTGCATTTTCTCTCCCTGTCAAAACTGTTAGTATAGTGGAGAGCCACATTTCAAATTGAAGAAACAAAAATATAAGTAATTGATACAACAGCTAGAGCAGGTGGTTTTGGAATTGTATACAGACTTTCTCATATTGCAGTGAAACCTTCACATCTGCCTTCTGCTTATCCTTTCCCCAGTGATTTGTGCTAACACTCCATTTTAGCTACCTTTTTATAATTATTGCTGCTCTTCAAATAGTCTTAAAATAAATTATAGTAGAAGAAAGCTTATCAGCCTCCCTAAGTCACTGGTCATTATAGACACGAAGGTATGTTGAAGCTGGGATTACAATATACAGGGATATGAGTCCGGTCTTATCCAGGCCCAATCCACATAAAATCAGGTACTCGGAATTGTTCTCATTCGTCGGTTTCCGTAAAGATTCTGGAAAACTGGTGTTTTAGCTCATGGGAGTCTCGCTTCTTCACAATTTTTTTGGTTGTTTTAAAGGTCCGCAAAAACAGATAATATTTGATGGAATGTGAATATACAGGGGTGGAAATAACTATACATTTGCAGGACATGTCCTGTAAAAATTGAGATTGTCCTGTAAAGTTCCCCAGATTTTAACATTGTGTTAAATGGCCTGCAGGACAAAATTGGAAAAATGTCTGACAAAATATTTTACACATTTCCACCCCTGATATATAAGAACGAGCATTAACTTCTCCTCTATTGATATCCAATGTCAGTAAGGTGGAAAAACAAGTATAATTGAATCCATTCACGTCCCCAATGACTTGGTAAAAAATAAATCAAAAATATTAAAATATACTATGTGCTTGATTTTTGCAGGTTTCGCAGTCTAAAAAAATAATCGAAATATTAATATTTATTTAATATATCTGAATTATGAATGAAACTAGACAAGTATTAACATCTCTTTGACGGATACAAGGTTTATTTAGTCCAACATTAGATCGTTTTTTGACCAAAATTCACTTTCTCCGAGTTATAATACTACTTTATATGGAATCAAAGAAAGTCATTTATATGCACTTAAGTCTCTCTATTTCTGATAGCAGCTGTAAAATGGAAATATTAAAGAGTGAAATCAAGTAATTTTTGTTCAACACACTGTCGTCTTCGCTTGCAAACCCGTAAAGCATCTCGTCAGTTCCCGCGCTCCGCGAGAGAGTTCGTAATTTCACCGGTAATTCGAGACTAAAGCTTGCTGTTACATATCCCTGTATATTGTAATCCCAGGTTGAAGTTAAAATGAAGATGAGTATGTAAACCTGTCGAAACTGCTAACAATTGAAACCAAAACCCCAATGTAGTGTCACACAAAAACAACGAAAAACAAAGATTTAAAAGGGAATATTTGAGTTGCATTTTATCATAGACCTATGATGCCCAGAGATTTTGGGCGACCAAGCCTGAAGTGCCTAATATTTCTGATCGATTCAAATATAATGTCTGTGTCTTCTTAGTTGTTTCTCTTAAATATCACCCTAAGACACACACCCCATGGGTTGGGGTAACTTTAGAAACACGCTATTATTACTTAAAGCAATAAACAATATGCTTGATTAGAATACATATATGAATCACATATATATGTTAAAAACCTGTCCTTAAGGTTTTCTGCTTTCATTTAACAATTCTTACATCTCCCATGTCTGACTCACTTTCATATAGATGTTTTTCTAAATGGATTTCAACAAAGTGTACTTTTCCTGGAAATTATAAACACTCTGAAACAGTGTCCACATTTTAGCCACTTTGCAACATAATCACTTGAATGATAAAATAATGTCAACTGGTTTACAATAGAATGCTAGTTTTTCATTGAAATATGGTTTTTGGTACAACTTTCGGTTTAATATGGGCTGGAGATGACCTTAATAGGGAATTTGATTTCTGCACAGTATTCTTGATGAAACATCTATACTTGTATCCATGCTACTGTCTAAATTCTCCTCAGTGTCCAAAACCTACCCATTTATGGTACAATGTGTTGCTTTCTTCTCTTTCAAATTAGTGTTACCCTATCAACTGAGTGCATGCCATTTATGTCAAATTTGTATTTGCATACAAATACAAAATATGTACAAAACAGAATAACTTCAGATATTTCAGAATTAAATTTTCTTATTGAAATATTTATGAAACCTAAAATATAAACTTAATTCTGTCAGATTTATATAATGGACAACAATTCCCATCCTTGGGATAAGAAATTAAACCATTCCAACACTGTTACTCTCAATGTGTCTTATAGTCATTGTTGACACTGTAAACTATCTGCTAAGTATGTAAAGTATGTATATAGCTGGGGGGTCAGACTTGTTGTTGTAGTTTATTACCCCCGTGATGTAGATTTATTCTTAAAACCAGCAATTAATTATTACGGTAAGGTGATCATGGATAGAGCGGTAGGCAGTGTGTAGTGACCCGAAGTGTGACATCGACACCACTCTCACTGTCAGGATTAAACCAACAGATAAATATGAATAAAACATACATACTAGGTATTGTTAACCAGGCCAAATGATATTATTTCTCAAAGATTGGACGAAGGGGTTGTTAGAAACTAACAGCGACGCTATACTCTCTGTGTAGAATTTATTATATGATTTCCACTTTAACTTCTTAAATATTTCACAGTTCAGTGATATAAGAAAAAGTGTATAATTCAAAGTAATTTTCATGATTTTAGTATTCAAAAATAAAAATATATATTTTTATGTCTACCATTTTAAATAATAATATGCATGATATCCTAAAGGCTTCACATGCCACCATTAGCTTATAAGCCAAAACACATTTATCAAACTTTTTTTATTAATAATTCAGTTGTTTCAATGTATTCAATTTGGACGAAATATGCATTTCACATGGCTAAATATTTTGAATAAGATGTAACTCTATATGATTACAAGTAGTTGAGCCAACAGAGACAAATACAAACAAAGTATTCTTTGTCACATCAAGACTCACATGACTTGTCAAAGCAAACTTAAAAGTGAGCTAAGATATTTTTTCAACAGATAAATGTCAATTCGATATAATCACTGCAAAACTAGGCCTCTATTGTTAGTGTATATTTTGGATTTATCAATATTTGTTTAGTTAATCGTCTGGATTTCAGTACATTGAGGAAGTTATCTCTCTGATCTATAAGGTGTCACAACCTAAACTGATCAACTTTACAGTGGGAAGGACAGGTGATTGGGGTATAAAGTGCTGACCAATGGAGTGAAGCTGATACAAAACACTGAGCACAGTATGAAGTCTTCAGATATACCCATTGAAGCATTGGCAGTTTTATCAGGTGATTAATTCCCCCACTCATAGGTAAAATGTCTGGACACCTTTAACATTATCAATAAAAAGCTGAAGATCATGCAGCTACGCCCTGCTTTTACACTCATTATTAAAGGTTCAGTACTTTGGTCTGACTGCCTTTCTAAATGGTTTACATCTTGATTGGAAAACAGTCCAGTCGTGTCCACTACAGACGGAATTCTATACCATCTACATAAAAAACAACCTGAAAGCAATGGACACATTTTTAGAACTTATTCATATTTCTTTATCTGAGGGCTGCCATTGAGCGTGACTCACTGTACTTGTCTGTCTCTGTTAGTAATGGTCCATTATCATTAAAAAATGACAAGCTGCCCTGTAGAGGGCATGGCTGTGACTAGACACAATCGAAACAGACTTTCCATGTCTTTACATGCTAAATTCATCATATTCACCCAGTTTTGATCTTTAATGCGCTCTTTGACCGACAGAAATTCACCTCTTCGAGTCATTGTAAGACTGCCATGATCAACCAAACAAACATGTTAAAAGCAGGCACAATTACTTTCTGTACAAGTCAGCATACGTAAAAAAATAAAACCGAAGGAGATGCATTGTGTTAATATGGCAGTCGAGAGAAACAATTCTTGTGCATGCTTGTCCGTATATTGGTAACTCTATATGTTCCTCGACAAGGGCACAAATAGACAAATCATAAAAATATAATGAACCTTCAATATGCAATGCAATTTAACAATGTTACTGACAGGTCGGCTACAGTCAGACATACTTTTATATAAATGCATGGGAAAAAATCTATTGTTTATTAAAACTTTCCAGTTTTTCCCTGATGTTTGTTACTTAATCCAAACATTTCAATGTCATAACTTGTGATGAACAGCTATGACAAAGGATGCTACTTTAAAAGGAAGCATTACTAAATTTGCTTCTATGGTATATTTGGAAAAAACTGTTGGGAACTGTTACCATTGAGATAGGCATTAAAGCTTGTGGAAATAACATGCACATATAGCTTCTGAATTAATTTTCTTAATTAATAAATTTTGTTTGATACTGATATACTCGTACCTATGGTTGGCAGGCATCGTCAAGCTTTAAGTTACATTGAAAGGGGCACAGCAGAGCAAACCAACACCAACTGGTAAACTTATGAAATTCTTACATCTTTCACCGACTTATGCCCAACAGAGCTGAAACTCAATAAATGTTGATCTACAGTTAAGGCTCCAGTAGAGTAACCCATGTGTTAAAGTTTTCACAGTTGATTAAACAATTGCTTAGATGGCAGTAAGTGCAATCTTCCGTAATAAGAAATCCTTTAATCTGGTATCATCTCAAAACAAATTGTGACAATACACTGGGGACATGTTATAAAAAAAAACTGTTGAAAAGAATATTGCAAAATGTGACAAAAATAGAGATATTACAAAAATTTAAGGATGACATTTTTAAGGGTGTTACAGATTAAAGATTAAACTCTTATTTTATATATCAGTAGGTACTTAACTCCAAATTGTGAAATTCCTCCAGTCACGACCCCTGTTTTATAGCGAAAATTATGCATTTTTTCTCACAGCAAGTTTGGGTTTTATTTTATTGTTTATTATCACTGGAAAAAAACCTTTGAAGTCAATCAAAATTCTTTCAGGTATTCTCATGTATATAGGTGACCACTTGTCAGATGGTATTCAACCAAAGCCACATATGTCCCTTTCCAGTATATTCACTGCTTTGATCTTTTATTGACAGCAGTTTAATATCTTCATATCGTCAGCAAAACATGTTTCAAATAGGTGTATTAATGGTGGCTGTGATGCCTATCTGTCATGTTTGTACCTGTGTATACATATATATCTGTGTGTGTATCAACTATTACTGTTTTCTATCCGAGGTGACCATCTGAGCACCCCATAAGGACAAAGTGTTTTTGAATCAGTTCACAAATTGCCTTATGACTTCTCTCACGGAATTAACTGTCAGGGCCACTTCTCTGACAAAACTAGTATGGCTTTAAGTGACTTTGAGATAGCTAGTTTCATGCTAATTGTGGTTGGTGGAGCGTGTCTGTTGGAATTCAGAGTAAGATCTGCCTGTGGCCAGTTTATATTACTCCGGTACCTACCAGGACTTTTATCTGGACAATTGACTCTCGCTATTAGCGACACAAAACCTGTGATTTATCAGAAGTTTCCTCACAAAATACTGCTCAACTATCCAACAAGATGACCAATTGTCTTAACTGATTTAATTTCTCATTAGTCACTGTTCCTAAAATACAAATATGCAAATTTTACAAGCTCACCACTTTGTATGATTTTCTAGATAAGTCATGTTTTCATCAAAGAAATGGAGGATTATCAATGTAACACTGAACATGACAACTCTCTTGGTCTTATCAGAATTATATCTGTCAGTATCTCACAACTCACCAACTAAAAATACCACAGAAATGTAAACAGATGGCAAATGTTCTACTAATGGTTTCATCCACGCCTGACCTTTGAAGGCTTCTCTAATATTTAAGGAATTTACAAATTAAAAAAAAGCAAAAATGACTGATGTCATGCAGCAGCTGCAAATAGTAAAAGCCATGAACCAAAATAACTTACATTTAAACTATGATTGAGCTTCATTAAATAACAAACTACTAGAACGTTTTTGACCTCACTTATTCTTAAGAACAACTAATGTTATGTTTTGCAGCAAATATTAAGCATTTTTATATTAAACAGAAATAATTTAATTTGACACATTTTTGTTCCTGATATTTCAGTTTTTGGCCTCCATAGACAGGTGTAATAAATCATTGTTATACAAAATTCAGACAACATTATAGAACTAAGTTCTACAAATCAACTAACCTGCCCATGTAAAAGCTAACCAAAATGCTGACAAAACACATGTCAGAATGAAAAGCACTAACAATCATTTTCTTTTGGCAAAGTAACAATTTCTGATTTCACTTACAACCAGTCGCATTGAATTGTGAAGAATATCTCTATTAATAACACATATATCAAAGGCTTTCAATTATAATCCAGGCATTACATTTAATATATATATATAAGAAGTGGCCCACATACTGAAACTCATAATGAGAAAACTGATGCTAACAGACCTCTAGTTCCATTCCCACGATTCACCACTTTGCTAGTCCATGTATAGGTCTATTTTCATATAAAATAAATTACCGTACTCGCTACATTGAATATTATAGAATACAGGTGGTGTAAGAAACTAGTACTTAGTAGGCTTGTATAAAAAGTGTTGAGAGTTAGTCTTAGTGTACGTGTCAGACTTTAGATTAATAATGACAGGTATTATAGAATAGAAGTGCTTATAAAAAGCAAAACACTTGGCACACAGTGCTGTGGAGAGCAATGAATGAGGAAATTAATTGTACATATTCATTACTCTCTCTCAGCCACAACTTATATAACAACTTCATTACCCCCTCCTCTAAATGCCCTATGAGGAGAACAAAAAACTGAAATGAGGTAGTGGAATTTGGATCATCACCCCTCCTCTAAATGGCCTATCAGGAGAACATAAAAACCAACGGAAATTAGGTACCAGAACTTGACACTTAGCTTCTTAAAAGGCCTCATTAGAAAAAGCCAAGCACATTTTTTTGGAAAAGAATCCATAGATATTTATATCCTTATTTTATCCCTTCAGTTAAAGTAATGATTTTCATATCCTTCACCTTTTTAGTATAATTTTACATTATAAAATAAAGCAACTTATAGACACAGTTACAGTAAAGTTTCCACTACCACAAACACCCTAAGTTGAATTTTTGAATAAATAATGAAGTCTCGTTTCAAATGATAGATTTGAATATTTCGGATCCAAATTAAATATAGCTAAATAATTTGAAGATGTGAATTGTATCTACCCCTGTCAGAGTAAATGTAAAGCAATATACAAGATTATAATATTGAAGAGATAACAGAAAAGACTTGATAGTACATCAACATACATTGGTTTTTCTGATTATGATAAGCATATTATTTTATGATAAGCATATTTTTTTACTCTTTTGGTGTTTGTTAGTTCAAAACTTGTCTGTAAAAGTCATCAAAAGAATCTTATTGAAGGACAAAAGATAAAACAGCAAACCAAATGAAAAGCGAAGTGACAATCAGATTCAATTTAACGTATCTAAATTCAATGTAATATAAGCATTCTAACTTACATTAAAAAGGCTGACTTTGAATATTCAAGTTAAAGATCTCAAATACATTTACAAAGTGACAGGTGGAAACTGTTAACTCCTTATAATGAATATTAAATACATAATTCACTGTACAGACGGAGCAATACCAGATGTCTGACAGAACAATTTAGGTCTATTAAATTGAATGACCTTTGTGTATAATATTAACATGCCTGTGAAATCTGAATCCAGCTTATACATACATGTACATGATGTTTAGCTTGTGGGAAATTAATTTTGAAAATCTTACCAAGTGCATTGGGTGTGAAATAGATATTTGGCGAGAAGAGAAGTGACACCGTAAGTGAAAAGGGGAACCTGGTACATCACTATTAATAGGATATATTTGTTTGGGGGTACCGTTTTAGGCCATACTTAAGGTTATTCTCTCACAAATGTTTTAATGACATGCCAGTGACAAACGATGACAAGAATCAAGGCAAGCACATGCCACAAAAGATAAAACAATATTTGTGTAAATAAACAGTTCTATAGACCACAACACAAACTTGGCATTGTGGTTCAGACAGAGCACCAGAGAAGCCCTTTCCAACAAACCACAAAATGTTTTATAGCACTATAACACTACACTACACTACATTACAGACATGTGTGTATTATGGGGATGACATGTGTGTACAATTTGACAGTTATACTAGCAATATGGTGAAGGCATTTGTGTACTTTTTGACAATTATTATAATGGCCTGAAAAAAATTAGGCTAGACAGGCAGTTTTTTTTTCTCAATTTGTTTATTGTAGACAATGTACAAAGAGTAGATATTAAATTAAACTTGTGTAAAAGTCGGTAAAAACTTTTGACTCGGAGCTATTTCGTAGGGTCGGTTGGGTTAGAGGAAACAAGGCATTTTTTGTATGCCTAACACAATGGTGAAGGCATATGTGTACTTTTTGACATATGTGTACTTTTTGACAGTTATACTAACACTATGGTGAAGGCATATGTGTACTTTTTGACAGTTATATTAACACTATTGTGAAGGCATTTCTATGGTGATAATGGTATGTTTGCAATTTCTGGTAGTGGCATTAACACTATACGGATAACATGTGTGTACAATTTGACTGTTATACCAAGCATTTGGGTACTTTTTGGCAGTTGTACTAATACTATGGTGAATACATTGTGTATTTTCTGGCAGTTGTACTAACACTATGGTGAAGGCTGGTGTGTACTTTCTGGCAGTTGTACTAAAACAATGTTGAAAACAGGCATATACTTTCTGGCAGTTGTACTAAAACAATGTTGAAAACATGCATACTTTCTGGTAGTTGTACTAACACTATGGTGAAGACATTTGTGTACTTTCTGGCAGTTGTACTAACACTGTGGTGAAAACGGGCATATACTTTCTGGCAGTTGTACTAACATTATCTATGGTGAAGACATTTGTGTACTTTCTGGCAGTTGTACTAATACTATGGTGAAGAAATTTGTGTACTTTCTGGCAGTTGACTAACACTATGTTGAAAGCAGGTGTGTACAATCGAACAGTGGCAACAACAGGCATGTGTATAGACGTGACAGAAAACTGTTAGCTGTCATTTCTTATGAACCACTGTAATAAGCTGTCAGTGTCAGTGTTTAAAGCGTTTTTTAATTCTCTGATGTTGACACATATTACAAATGTGAGATTTATTACCAGAATTTTCACAAGGTTAAGAAAAGCATGTCTGTAAAATAGTAGCAGTATACACACTCTTCTTTCATTTGGTGTTATTCCTTTTTAACCTGTCTCTTGGTGTAACGAGTAGGACGTGAATTCAGATGGGCCCCATTTAAATTACAATTAACCGAGAAATCTACCGTTACCACATAAGTCAGTAATATTTGTTGACACTTTATTGAATTACTATATAGTTGAAACAATGAATCTATTGAAAACATTTTGCAGTTTCAGGATTTTGAATCTAACAAAAAGTATATAATTATCATTTAATTATCAACAACCAGATGAAGATATCCTAATAAACATAATTTGGTCTAATTGTAGAATACGTCCGTGTTCTGTAACAATATTTTCCCATAATTATTATATATACTATTTCATGTAAGCTTATTGGTGTGATTTTTAATTATACTAAATGAATAATGGACTTGGATTTTAACAACTTTATTAGTAAAGTCATTGAGAACGATTTTTACCAGCAATGGCAATCTGTTACTCCTGAGCAGAATTGTCACTCTGGGGCGGTGCCGTTACGGAAAAATCGCCTGGAGTTAGTAACTGCGATATGGTAAGTAGAAAATACAGGAGCGTCAGTCATTAGAACGAACACGGCGCCTCACTAACAGTTTTATGTGCCAATTTCTACAACTTTAATCGGAGTATACAGTTCCATGGAGTGAATTAATGGAGTATAAAGAGCTGACATTTTATCTGTAACTCCATCTCGTCGAGGCGCGGGAGGGTCGTCTGCTGAACTGGCGAAGTCAGTCAGCCTTAAAAGGACTGTTAAGTTTACACTATAAAAGAGAGCAGAAGTTCCGACCGAACTCTGCTAACGAAACCAGTTTTCTTGCAGTTTCCCTTAAAACAGCAATACTCGTCTAACACCAGTGGAGAAATTAATTGCCTGAACTGGATTTCACTTCACAAACAGCGCTAATCCCACTTCTTTCATTTATACCTTCTAAAAACAAACATCATTATGCACATGGGTTCTGGTATTGTGAAAAAATTGTATGGTTAAGGTAAATATGTCTCGATTTATTAGCAAAAGTAACCAAATAACGGTAGGCCTATATAATAAAAGCAGTCACTGCTAAGCCTAAATTTGGAGGAAAGCGTTGTAAACTTACCAGTATACACTTCTCCAGGGATATATCCATCAGGCGAAGGCACCCCTAATACTCTTATTCGAAATCCATTATCTCCAGGGGTCCTCTGTGCTGTAGTATGGCGCGGGTAGCGTTCACATATCCTTCTGTGATATGGTATCCGATGTCTATAATGATGATGGCGATGGGGATTCTTTTCAAGACATAGAGACAATAGGAAAAAATTGAAAAGTAGTAAAATAAGGACTCCAAAGTCAGACCACCGCATTGTCTTGGAGAATAAAAAAATCAATCCCACATTGAAGTGTCGTCTGCTGATGACAAATTAACTTCTTACTGATTTAATCCCACAAGAGCTTAGCGAGAATATTTCTTTGGGTATAAAAATTACAACCGTGTGGACAGAGGCACTATTTTGTTAAGAAGTATCGTAATTTTCACATCCTACAAACTAAGAAAGTCTATCAAGTATCCAGTGGAGCATACAATTCTCACCATACACACCTCTCAGCAACATGTTTACACACTTTATCGCACGAGCTCTTGATCTGATACGCTAAGCTGATTGGTTAGAATAAGTGATAAACCACGCCTCCTTTGTGACGCTGGGGTGTTATGTGATTTCATCTAAACGATTAATACACCCCCCAAGGCGATAACATATATTATAAGTAAGTGACAATGTCTCAGAAAACGTTCAGTATATATTTTTAAAAATGTCTATATTAATCTGCGGTGACCTACGACGTACTGAATTCCTTTTATGTGGGATCGGGTTGTGGTCTAAAGCATTATGTGTATGTTTATATTGTACATTTTTTTTACGGTAAATGCTTCTTTAGTGGTGAGTTTATTGAAAAATATATCTCTACAGGTTCCTATAAGGTTCGGTTAGCAGAGTGCGATCAACGGGCATGAGTTGTAGGCTGTTATGAAACACAACGGAGTTATAGCAATCATTTATTCCACATTGTGGGACAACAAAGAAGCTGAACAAAAACCTAAATTTCTGGTCTAATAATTCCTAATCTATACTAGACCTAACACGAAATTGCTACACTCCGAAGACCACACCATGTATACACTATACCGATACTGAATATATAGTTTCAAAAAGATATTATAATTACACTTTACGCTTTTCAAAGAATCTTTTGTATCTTGACTAATACCTTTATTTCTTCCTCAATCTCTACATTCTAATTTGATTCCAACGGCGGTCAGAGCAAATTCTCTAACAAAGTTTCAAGAAGTCATAAGGCTTTGTGTGGCAAGTTTTTGAGAAATGTTATGTATATATTTGTTGAGGGAAGTCACCCAGGAAGGCTTCTGCAGTCAACAAACATGCAGCCATTACAACTTGTTACGAATCCACTGACATATAATTTACCAGTCCTAGGATTATCTTATGAATGCGTTTGTTTAGTAGCTATACATTTATAGCCAATTAAGTTACATGTCCTATCAGCTATACGATAAGTCACAAAATCCATAAAGACATGTTCTGCAAAAGCCCATACTGTGAATGCACTGTAATAAAGGGAATGTAAACATTTTAATAATAATTATAAATGAAGCACTAATTGTTGACACAATCATTTCTCATGAAACTGCCAATGTTATATGCAATGAGCTGTTGCACTGATAAAACGATAATTGAAAAACAAAAAACAAAAATCAAGTTCAATTCATGTTGCTTTGTAATTTATTTTTGGCGAGAATATCCGCTCCCGTCCATTTTATAAAAATCATATAAAATGTATTTCAATGTTATTTCTTGGCAGGCAGATAAAGATTTAATGATAATAAATAACGGTTTAACAGTTAACTTATAAATATAAGCGATATTTGGAGACTATGGAATGAAATATAAAACCAAGAACAGGTTCAACGTAAGCAGCGAATTTATTTGAATTTCAGATGACAAATCCGAACATAAATACACTCGTCAAGACACCATGCGATGGAAGACTCGGTGTCTATGTTATCACCCAATTTCATATGCTTGATTTTGATTCGCAAATTAGTCCGCTGTTGCCCAATCAGCAGCACTCTACCACACTTCTATGACCCAGATATAACCGGATAAAGATATCTTACGTGCGAATATGAGTAGGACTGCATGGAGAAGGACTCATTATTGAACAGCCAACTGCGAAGCTTGTTTTAAAAATCCTTATAAATTAGACTTAAATGTGACACATCTAGGTCTAAAATGAAGAAATGTTTCTTTATCCCACTAGGTTGCCCAAATTTAATTTAAAAAACTACAGACAATATTTCTACCTGATACGACATAATTAATTGTGTTCTGCCATTTTTGTACATAGCCAAATTAGCATTGAGACTCACGTTAAACAGTCCAACGGTCCGACATATTGTTTATCCGCTACCGAAGAGACGAACGGGAGGTAAAATTTATCTGCCACACGATTGCTTATTAAAGTCAGAAATAACCAACCGTGAAGCCGATGTATTTGTGATGTCTTTGTATTGCGTAACGTGAATGTCCTGTTTCCTTCACCAATTGGCCTGGCACGCCGTCATACGAGTGAAATAACCTCAAGGGCCCAGGGGCCAGTTGCTCGAAAGGCTATTAGTCGCTAACACCAGATTAAATCGCTAACACCGGATTAGAGATGGACCTTTAACACGGCGTGACGTCATCTAACACCGGATTAAATTTAATAGTAGGCCTACTTCGAGCAACCGGCCCCATGATGGCGTTTAACACATATGTCAGCTTACACACTTACAAGTTGAAGGTACGACTATCTATGGAAGAATAATCCGACATGTGCCACAAATCCAGCCAAGATAAAACCAACTCATCTGCAGTGATGATGGGGGAGGAAGGGGCTTTAATGGCGAATGTGCAGTATGACAAGATTATAGACTTAATACAAACCGTTTTTTCTGTGTCGTCATTGTTTGTTGTCAGTTATAACGCCAATGGTTTCCATAACAAATTACGCTGACTGGTAGTCATATTATTGTTAAATAACCTAAGGTAAGGATGTCAGGCGTAGACAAGGCGTAAACTAACCCCAGGGAAGGCGCGAACCCCCAATGTGATTCGTAAACGGCTGCAAACGTGTTGGCGTGTATAGTTAAATAACCTTATGTCAGGCTTAGATTTGAAAAAACAACAGCAGGCAAGGCGCAAAAACCCAATGAAATTCGTAAACAGTTTCGTCACGACGTCGACGTCATTTCTCGGAAGATGGGTCTATATTTCTACTCTAGAACTAGGTCATTGGTTGGAGTTTATAATGCATGGGTCTATTTTGATATAGTTTGGAGTTTGTCGTTTACCGGCTGATGGGTCTATGTTTCTACTCTAGTACTTGGTCATTATGGAAAAGGTATATAATGTAGCTGTCCTTGATTTCAGTATAGCCATCGTGGATCGGGGTGTGTGTGCTGGTTTTACTCAAGCACCAATTGTAAAACAGTAACGGAAATTCTCGATTCTCCAATACATTTATTCACACAGGACGGGATATATATAAGCTTCATTGTAATTTCATATGACGAATAATAGGCATTAAGATTACTAGCTTCTTTCCCACAGTTATAATTGTCGATTGTCTATGGGCAATTATAGGCAGAGCTAGGGTTTCAGTACATGTAGTCGAGACTTGGTCTGCAGTCATTTCCTCTTGGTGGGGACTTCCTGGCTACTTCGGAAGCCGGTTAAATTGCTGACATATGTGATCACACCCGTTGAAAGCGCATACACAATATAAAGTAAAGAATTACATATATGTTATTATTTACAAACGTATGCGCCTTCATCGAATTAGCATTCGACACATTCAAGATTAATACTTACATTAATATCTTTCAGAAAGCATTTTAAAAAATCTGGCGCGAACTTTTAAAAAACGAGGCACCCATTTATGCTCACATTGTTCTCATCAAAATGCAGCAAATTTGACGTCTCGATATATATGCACGATGAACAATTTTCGAGAAAAAAAAAACAAGGTTCAAGGTAGAATCAGCCAAAATCTGAGATAGGCATTTAAAAAGAGTTGCAATCAATTCAGTCTTCATTTGATCGAACAGTATGTGAGTCTGTCAATAGTTGTTTTCAGTGCACTGTGAGATTAGGGGGTAAAACGCATTAACTATATTGATCACTAACTGCCAATCAACAGATGACAAAAAGAAACACTGTGGGGAGACCAGGTTGTTGGGATAATCCCATTAATCTCCAACACCTTGAATATGGTCCTCTGTGAACCAGCTCACTAAAAAACAAATTATGAAGGCCCAAATTTAACTCTTTGTAATTTTTGTAACAAATTATTTTGTTCACTATCATAACCTTTGACTGGTCAACTTTATATAAAGGGGATGACAAGATTTTTAAATTCATTTTTGAGCTAAGGGGCCCAGCAAGAGCTTTACACAATTTATATATGGATTATAATAAAACTTATCTGTGGAACAGTTTCAGGAAGCGTTCGTGTTCACCCACATTTAAACTATTTTATCACATGACAAAAGGTACGGAAATACACAGATAGAATGTCTTCAAAAGACATTGTATAACAAAATACGCAATTAGAATGTAAAATGTATTTAAAAAATGTATAAATCTAGCTCTCGGAATAATGATCATTTTCTCGCACAACCATTCACTTCCATGGTGATGCAGGAATATAATAACACTTTCGGATCATAAAATATTCATGTTGTTACTACGGATAACAATTTTTTTTCAAAAATGCATAATGAAATATCGATCTTATCAAAGTCCTCGGCCAGAATATATATCACAGCTCCGGCTTTCCTCATCCTAAGAGCCTTGGCGACCCCTATAAACTCTCGCCCTTCTGTTATGTTTTTAAGTGTTTAAATTTAAATGGCTACCACATAATTATTAACAGCTTTATGCAGTAAAGAAACATTTTAATAATAGTTTGTGTGAAATATGCATTTATAGCAATCATTTATTCCACATTGTGGGACTGCATTCTTTTGTCTAAGGTTCCATAGCAATGCTCTCTACAATAGCATTGTATTGTTCTCTGTATATTTTGTCTATGGTTCCGTACCAATGTTTTCTACAATATCATTGTATTGATCTCTGTATATTTTGTCTAAGGTTCCGTAGCAATGCTCTCTACAAAAAGCATTGTATTGTTCTCCGTATATTTTGTCTAAGGTTCCGTAGCAATGCTCTCTACAAAAGCATTGTATTGTTCTCCGTATATTTTGTCTAAGGTTCCGTAGCAATGCTCTCTACAATAGCATTGTATTGTTCTCTGTATATTTCTAAAACGTAATTACACTGGCACAGGGGTGTCAATTAATTAAAACCGATAAATGATCTTATGTTCTAGATAAACTCCCAGACACGTTTCCAAATAGATCGTAATCTCGAGTTGTTATGGGCTACCCACAAACACATCACGAGAAGGTAAGGACCAGTTACATGGTAGCCTATATAAAGTATGTGATAAATATGTAACAACCAAGATATTCGGTATGGGATAAGAATAAACCAACCTGCAAACTGGTGGTTTAGAGAAAAAATAAATTTACCAATGAATATATCAGCTGAAGATAATCATAGTTTCAGGTAGGCCTAGGTCCTTTATATTTTTGTTTCTCTTGTATGCTTTAATGGGTCTTTGTGAGCGAGGAGTAGTCATTTTAAGTACACGATTTGGATATCCTTTTTATGGAGACTATCTAACTAGGTGCTAGGTTGGTCATATTGGAATACAATTGGGACTGTTTCCTTTTTAGACCCTTTGCCTGGTTCCCAATTGAAACCCAGTGGATCAAACATGTTAATCCAACAAGCTTCTTTTTGCAAACGTTTCTGTTTGGTTTCCTCTTCAGAGAGAATACTTTTAAAATGATATTTAACGGAAAGATCAGTAAGAGATCAATGTTCAGCAATTAGGGATATGAGTTATAACCTGATGGAACGCAAAGGATTGTTTATTCCAATCCGAAGCGGATTTTGGGTTTCATCAACCTATTTATCAGACACTTCTTACAAGGAGCTGATTCTGGATCTTGGACTAAATTACTACTGTTTAGTTGTCTGAGGGATTAAGATTTAATTCGGCGAAGAAGTCGCCGAGTATATCCTCTTGGGACCAGGGCCTTACAGAGAACAGAACAAGTCTGGTTGAAGGTTAGAGAGTGCTTTAATTTCTGTGAAACCTTATTATTTTAGATTCAACAAATCCCTTGAAGGTGTGTGGCGGATGAAAGGATTTAGCATGAAGTATAGTTGGTGGGTATCCGAAGTTTTAAAGAAAACCTTAAAACCCAAAGTCCCAGCTGTATGTAAATTGAGACTTGGTACACCGTAACATCTAAAAAATCTACACTATCCAGGCTAATAGCAGGCTGGAGTTTAATGTTAAGGTCATGCTGATTAAGGGTGGCAATGAAAAGATTAAGATCATTTCCGAAATGCTGCCAGAGGATAGATATGTCATCCAAAATATCGAATATGCATCATGATTTGCTCATCACACTTTCCAAGGGATTTATGTTCCCAGTCTGCCATAAAAATGGAAGCAAACATTTTGCTTATAGCATTACACTTAATGTGCTGGTACATTTGCCCATTGAACACGAAATCATTACATTTCAAACTAGGTTCCAACAGATTCCAAATCTCAGTACTCGGATGACGGGGGTTTGGATTCAACATGAATTTCAGATAACTTACTCGAAAAGTCCCCAGTATTGTAAATAAAACTAGGATGCCTGTTGGCATGGTTTGAGATGGTAATCGATAAGTTCCGATGTGTGCTATGATTCAGAGGCACAATCATATAATATGTCTACCTGGGGGTATACACGATTGAGGTCATTTCTCGTATGTTTGTGACTTTTAGGAAGGAAGTTGAAAATCCTTTTTGATCCTATAAATATAATTATTTCGTTCAAAGTTATACGACTTCCTAGCAAAATGGGAGTGTCTAACTTTTTTACAATGGTCAGGATTACTTCATTTATGTAATCCTGCCTAGCCATAATGACCGTAGATGATCCGCTATCGGCTGATTTAGTTACGATATCCCGATTTTGGCGCAGCTTAGAAAATATATTGTCTTTCAGCAATGGTGAGATTAGGGCGGTTTTTAGTGTTGGCAATTGGTGGCACCTAACCAGTTTAGTAGTATAGAAAGAGAAGCTGGGATCGCTTTCCTCACTACATAATAAGCAAAAGTTGTTCTTTATCATGGAATGTGGTGCGGAGGAGAGTTTGTCACTATTTTTATAGTGCTGCTGGTACGCACCGTACTACTAAATATGGAAGGACTGTAACTGTTTATGTAGTGCAGTGCGAGTAGCATCAAAATAATGAAGGGCTGTTACTTATTAAGTACAGGAGGCGTGGAGGTGTGTTTGTTTGTATTGGTGTATAGGCGCAGTGGCTCCTCCTGCACATCACAATTGAACTGGGGAGGGTGACGCAGGTCTTATATAGTAACTCCGACACCGGATGTCTTTAGTCAAGGTTTTAAAAGTGTGGATTGATGGAATTAATCGGTATGAACACTGTATATTAACGAGTGTCCCTGACGTTGAAAAATTAAACCATACGTAAATACCTGAAACAGCAGCGACACCTGGGGGTATGCAATTCATTATTACTATTGATGTAGTGGGGTGCTGGTGGACTGGTTACTACTCCTGTAGATAATAAGGCAGGGACTTCGCACTACACGAAAAGGAAGGGAAGTGCGGTGTGGTGAGGTTATGGGATTGTGGCGGTTGGGGTGAAGGTGTGAGCGGCTTCCGTGAAGTTTTGTGCGCGGTGCTTTGGGGGATCTCGCGAGGGGTGACGAGATGTGTTGAGAGGTATAGTTGATATGGGTGATGTGGCGGTCATGGAGTGCAACGTGCACTCGGTGACCTGAGTGTGTCTAACTCTCTGAATTGAGTGGCTCAAACCTATTCAAACTGGTTTGCACCAGGTCATGTATAGCTTCGTTCTGAGAAGCAAGGGTTCGTTCTGAGATCGACTGCTATAAAAGACAGCCGCCATGCCTGGCGTGCGTCTATTATTTGAAATATAACCATAGTTTCATGCTGTACATGCCAAGCGAAATTTTCGACGGAAGAAATTTACTTTGAAATCGAAAAGAGCAGCACCAACCTGGACAAGTCGGCGAAGGAAAGGTAAAGGGAAGAAGAGAAGATGGGGGATTGCAAATTAGAGTATGATAATTGTTGGGGCACTTTTACCCGGCCTTCGGATTTTAAACGTCACCGGCAAGTGGTTCATTGCTTTACCAAGGCGATGGAGCGACCGACGAAGTGGCGTCGTGTTGACCCGGTAAGGGCCATGGGTTATTTATGTTTTGGTCATTTATTGAACGAGAGTTATACAGAGTTAGGGTTATGGACTGTGGGTGGATGGGGGTGATTGCGGTTCTGATAATTTGTTGTTGTTGTTGTGACACAACTTTGCATAAAACAGGGCTGGGGTGGGTAGAGCTGTGTGGGCAGGTTGAGCGTCCTGGGTGTATATTGCAAAGCGCTAGGGGTGTAACTTTTAAACAGGGATGTAATCGAATGTGAAATTTTGTCGGTGATCAGCATGGGGTATTCCAAAGGTAACACTTGGTCGAATAGTTCCTTTCTCATCCGTACAGCGTTACTTAAGGCTTCCCTCGATGGCGAACTCGAACATCTCTTCCAAACAACGCTTTGTTTTCATAACTTCTCGGTGTATATATAGGATCTGGTTTCAATTCGAGACAATGCGTGTTCAGGCGCGCGGGTCGACTTAAGATGGTTTCGTAGGCTTTTTTGTGGTGCGAGTTGAAAGGACGCTGCCGTTGGTGGGTGCGGCCACCGCCACTGGGTGCGGCCACCGCCACTGACGGGTGCGGTCATGAAAGAGACGAGGCACATCGCCCGATAGTGACAGGCTGTCACATGCTGTGATGGTGTGTCAGCCATGTGGATTAGGGTGAGCTAAGGGAGATAACTCCTCTGATGGGTTCTTAGCACACCTCGGTCTTCGCTGATATGTCCGCTAAGCGGTGCTGTGAACTCTCTGCATGTCTATGGGTAAATATCTCAATCCCATGTTCAACCTCTCTATCCATGGTTGACACGACATCAACGCATGGTATTACTCTACGATGCTGCGAGTGGTTGGTTTTATGTATAACCTAATAAGCGATCAAAATAGCTGCTTCATCATGCTGTGTGCAAGGAGTCAGAATGAGGCCATGCTATTCAGAACCATCGCCCGATAGTGGCAGGATGTCACATGCTGCCTTGGTCATGCTGGTTATGGTGAGTTAAGGGAGATAACTCCTGGTTCTTAGCACACCTCGGTCTTCGCCGATGGGTCCGCTCAGTGGTGCTCTGAACTCTCTGCAGTGCCCATTCAGACATGCTGTGACGGTGTGTCAGCCATGTTGGTTATGTGTAGCTAAGGGAGATAACTCCTGAAGTCATTGATATGACCCCACAGACCTCCATATCAAATCTCGTCAAATCTCGGCGATTCCGCCAAGGGCAAAGGATCACTGGAAGACACCCACACCACCTGATGACAGCACTAGGTACAACCCTTCCCTATTCAGTATTGCGGTGCTATCCATCCGCTTCCCAATACATGATAAGTAACAACCCTTCCTTATTATGCAATAGCAAATGTTAGCCTAAATGCCCACATCACAGCGCTCAGGTCACCGAGTACATCTGAATCCAGCATTCCCGTGGACTCCATGACCCCCACAGCACCTTCCGTCACATTTCGTAACAACCCTTCCTTATTATGCAATAGTAACGGCTAGCCCGAGATTTACCAACATTGGCGCGCAAAGCATCACGGGAAGTCTGTCACACCTTCATCCAACCTCCCACAACACCAAAAGCCTCCCCTTCACCCCTTTTCATTTCATGTAGTGCAGTGCCTGTTCAGACATGCTGTGACGGTGTGTCAGCCATGCTGGTAATGTGTAGCTCAGGGAGATAACTCCTCATGTCGTTGATGTGACGTTCACTTTATGACGCCAGGAGACGCTTTTACATGAACTACTGACGTAGTGGCGCATTTTTTCAACATTGCATGAAGTGACTTGACATCCGGTTCGGCTATTTACCAAGTCCATAGCCCGCCATCGTCATGCATAGAATTAATTCAACCCATGCACACTTTTTTAAACTCAAGACACCCAGTCTCCGTACTCGTATATAAGACTTGCGTCCCCTTTCTCTAGGCAACGCCCAGAACCACTGCCAAAACGTACAACCTGTGACGTCACGTAGAGGACGCTGCTCTCCCTGCCCCGTAGTACTCAATGACGCACAGCCATTATTTATCATGTACTAAGGTGCTAACCACCCGCTCCTTAGTACTCCATAACGTACAACCCTTACCTCGCATGCACTAATGACTCACCATCCCCACCTTTGTACTTAATAACGTACAATCCTTCTTTATATTTCTAAAAGCAATCACACTGGCACAGGGATGTAGATTAATTAATATCGACGAATCATCTTATTTTCTAGATAACTCCCAGAGAGAAGTTTCTTAATAAACCTTAATCTCGAGTTGTGTTATGGGTAACCTATAGACATCT
>JAQQZZ010005591.1:0-11805 GCA_030265115.1 Mopalia vespertina
CAAAGTTTGGCCAAACACAACGACGGTTACCGCTATCTCCTCACCTGTATCGACATCTTCTCCAAATACGCTTGGGTTGAACCGATTCGAATCAAAACGGGGGCTCAGCTGATCGACGCATTTAAGGGCATCTTTGTTACAGGGCGCCAACCGTGGTATTTACAAACGGACGAAAGGACCGAATTTCTCAACAAAGAATTTCACAACTTTTTACAAAGAAGTTTTTACAACAAAGTCACGTGATGTATGTTGACACCTGGAACGAAACGAAAGCCTAGGTGGTCGAGCGGTTTAATTGGACGTTCAAAGGGCGGATGTACAAGTATGTTACTGCGACCAATACACGACGCTACTTCAATGTTGTACAAGACTTGGTGGCAGGGTAAAACAAGGTTTATCACTGCAGTATTGGACGAGCACCGATCCGGCATATTTACCGAATTGGAGTACAGAACTCTTTCGAAGTAAGCAACGCCACACTCGACGACCGGTCGTGTATACGTTAGAGGACTTGCACGGCGAGGTGTTGGCTGGTACGTTCTACGAGGCTGAATTACAACACGTCACCACCACACCCCAGGATTACTATCAGGTGAAAGAGATACTGAAGACGGAAAAACGCCGTGGTAAGACCTTCCATTGGATCAAGTGGTTGGATTGGCCTGTGAGTTTCAATTCGTTGATTCCTGCAACCGCTTTGAGACGTATTTAAACACCCCAACCCTGCTGCAAGGTTAGTCGCTGGACAACCCTCGATGGAGAGACCTCGTGGTGATCGACTAGGGATGGATCGACAACGCTGGTGGACTGAGAACCCCATTCTCAAACAACGTGTCGGTTTGGTGTCCATTGTTCTACTCGCGTTAGGGTTGTTGGAGGTGCACTATATCTGGACATCACCTGGCTTGCATCCACCTACAACAGAAATTACCCCTTTTCTGTCTTTTTTGACAGCCCTGACACCGACACCGTCAGCACGGGTACCAACAGCTCGGGAATCACGCCTTCGACGAGGAGGTCGAGCTAGATTACTCTAACCCCACTACGACCGCCACCACTACTAGCACGGATACAAGTTTTCAACACCCGTTCGCACCCCTCGTCGCTGGAGCGACGGGGAGTCACAAGTCGTTGTTTAGCCGAGCTCTGGTCCCATACGCTGCCAGGTTGATTCACCCAACCCCAGATCGATTCGTGTTGTGTTACGGGGAATGGCAGCCGCTCTACGACACGATGCCCTGGGGGGACTTTCACGTAGACTTGCCTGATCTAAAGATGTTTAACCCTATCGTCAAGATAGTCTTGGTCGTTGACGGTCTCATGGCCGAGGCCGACGAGCGTGCGTCGGTGCTCTTTACCAAAGCCATCATCGGAACGTGAGTGTCGTGTACCTCGTTCAAAACTTGTTCCACAAGGGAAAAGACCACCGAACGATCAGCTTAAACGCGCAGTATTTAGTGCTTTTTAAAAACCCAAGGGATGCCTCACTAATCAACCCCATTGCCAAATAGATGTACCCGGGGCATACGGTCTTTGTGCGGGAGAGTTTTGAGGATGCGACAAGGGAGCCCCACGGGTACTTACTGATTAACTTGAAGCAAACAACGCCCGATCATCTACGTTTACGCACAGACGTCGTACCCGGTGACATTCAGGTCGTGTACAAGCGGAAGTTATAAAACCCAACAACAGAGCCCTACACGGCTCAGTCTTCAATACTCCCACCGTTTGGATGGATGGACAGCATGTCTGCTCGTCAGTCCACCACCGGATGGAACGAGACAGGAGTTTTGGTCATAGATGGCCGTGTCCTCCCCGAGACGCACATGGTGGATCTCATCAACGACGCACTGTGAGATCGACGTCACGGCGCGGCCCGAGGTCATGAGATCTTGGCCCGGGCGTTCAAAGCGATAAATATCCCGAGAGACTGGATCCCCAACAGAAGATATGGGAACCCTGAGCATCCCACCTTCAGCCAATCGGTCCTGGAGACACCACCGTGCCCTAGCCGTCACAGTAGTAGCGCCTCCTCCCTTGCCTTACTTCATCACTTCACCAGTCCGATAGGAATGTCATCTCCTATGACCACAGCCGTGGGAGTCCCCGTGGAGGATCGCTCAGTCACCTCACCGCCTCCATGTACCACACACTGCCTCGCACACCCCATCACCCCGTTGGTCGCCCAGTAGGAGTTGCTGTGGGGCGGCCGCGGCACCTCCTCACGCGCGCGGTGTGGCGGTTTATTCACCTCAGGGAATACGCCGCGGAGTCGCTGGCGGACTACCCGCATGAAGCACGCTGTGGAGAGTCGCCGGGCGAGCTGCACGCTAGCTGCAAAGCGAACCGCAAAGGGAGCTGCCCTCTCTGCGAGAACCGCAGGGCGAACCTCTGAGAGCACGCCACGGAGAGCCGTTGGAAGATGACCCACTAGGCGAGCCACGGTGCGACAGCGACGTCCTCCTCTCCGTTGGAGTCCTATTAAAATACCGATGCCCACCTCCACTCCCTCAGTCACGTGTGACTGCCAGTGAGGACGAGATGTTTTACAGGACCCTACCAGCAACAGTTCCATGGCGACGTTTCCCAACAATACGATCGCCCATTACACGACCCAACTCCAGCAGGCAATCTGGTTGGGAATTGCGGCTTTGTGAGTGTTCAGTACCCCCACACTTGGTTCAACGGCCAACCCGACGAAGTGTACATCGACATCATCCAGCTCCAATATCGACCCATGGAACCCATGCACCGGCTAACGCTGCCTGCAGGGGTACTAGCAACACCCAAGACACTGGCCGAGGGAATGGACAGGTTGTTGAAACACACGCATCTCTCCACGCTGCACGACATCAAAGACACTTTGGATGAAGCACGTCAGGTGTTTCAAATCACGTTCCATAAGAAGTTTCAGTTAGGGCTAAGTAAGCGACTGCAGCGGTTGATGGGGATGGAGTCCCACCGTTAAACGATGCAATCGTTCGCATTTGTATGATGTCGATGTACATTTCAATTTTAAGGATGTTAAACCAACTGTAGAGATACTGGAGTCGACAGATTTTACTATTCCTCTGTCAACCGGATAATTTGTGGGAGTTGTATCATGTCATGTGTGATCTATTGCATCTATTGCTGGGTACGCTTCCAATCCTTCACTGATAAAGGAGGGGCGGTGGGCTTGTTGTAGTGGTGATGTGGTTGATCCAACAAGTTTTGTACAATATACACGGCACTTACGTTCCGATGATGAATTCTCTTGGTAAAGAAGGCGGTGACACGTTACATTTATCGGACTCGGCCATAAGATCATCGCGACGATGACCATGACATCTGGCTCGGTCTTCACGCTTGGATCATCGTGTCGTAGAGCGGTTGTCGTTCCCCATAACACTACACGATCCATTCCGGGGCTGGGTGAATCAAACTCGTAGCGGGTTGAATCATAGATCGGCTTCCCACTTTCTGTCGCATCAGCGACGAGATGTAAAAGATTGTTCAAAACGCGTAGACATGTCAATTGAGCTGGCGTGGTGTTTGGGGTTAAGGTGGTGACTGGATCGCTAGGGGTGATGGAGATGCTGGGTGTTATAGTGATGCTGGTTGTGATTGTGTGGTTGGTCGTGGTTAGAACGAACGTAGCAAGTGTTATCCCAAAATAACAAAAATTCTGTTAATCTTCACTTTCTAAAAGACACAAAAATTATTCATTGCTTTCAGCTTTGGGAGCTGTGTCACTCTCCTATCAGAGGGGTAGTGAATGTCCGCTATCTAGACTCCAGCTGATTAACCTATTATTTTTTTAGAAGGCTAAGTGGTCTAGGTGGCCAGGATTTACTGCTGGCGATTCAATGCCTAACTCTGAGGGTCATTGGTTCGATTCCCGGACAGGTTTCAACCTACAAAATTTTCTGAACTAGAATCTGTTCAAACTAAGAAAGTGTTATCGCAAAATAACGAAAATACTGCTTATCTTCACTTTCTAAAAGACACAAAAATTATCATCTTATGTTGTTGTTGTTGTTAAGCTGTAATGCATTGATCTCTTTGCATGGAAAATGATGTCCATTTCATGCACGAATGTATAAAAATTAATATGGATTATGTGGTCAGAAAAGATAAGCCATGGAGATATGTAGTGGGTGTTTTCTTAAACTTTTATTTTAGAACATCTCAAAATAACATCCTAAGTAGTTTAATCTAGACCAGAAAATTTCATTTATTTGTTGTACAGTTACAGAATTAAACATTTAAGCCCTGTTCATCCCATTATTGAGATTTGAATAACACATTTGAGTTTTTCCGCTGACATTAATTTCCTTTTCTTCAGGCTGACACGGCAGCTACCTTCTCTAAACTATCTGAGGAACTCCTTGGAATAGAGTCTACACCAAACACCAACATGTCCGCCTCATTTGGACACCTGGCTGGGGGCTATGATGCTCAATATTACGGATATCTTGTGAGATTTTACTTCTGACCCTTTTTGTCCATCACTACTAAGGGGGGGAGGCTTACTTAGAAATGCTATACGCGTCCGTCCGTCCATCTTTCCATCCGTCTGTCACAAATGTTTGTGAACATTCCAGCTTGTAAACAAATTCACCGATTAATTTCAAACTTGGTATGTAGCTTACTCCTGTTAAGACGACGGATGGTATTACACCTATTGCTACTCAGCTTGTTCTCATTTTATACACCTATGTAGAACTATTATATATTTTGTACTTTGTATATTTACAGCTACGTTACAGGTATGTTTAACTGGTTTACTGTTGCTTGTTGTGCTCTTTAATATAACAGATTCCAGATATGGGGCCCTCTGGCTAAGGGCAGTTTGTTTGAAGAGTAGCAATGCTGTCCTTGCTTAGCAATGGGGGAAAATAAACTTTCCAACATTATGAAAACACTTCACATCTTGGTTGTGCCAGTGTCTATTATTCTTGGAATACATGCACCGCCGTCATATAAGTGAAATACCCTTAAGCACGGCGTAAAACACCAATCAATCCATAAAGCAGATATGGGAGGTGCTTTGAAAGATCCTTCCTGTTTTCTCATGTATTATATCTTCTCTGTAATAATCTGTACATATTAATTAAAAAATAAAATATTTCTATTTGAATAAATGATAACACAAATAAAACCATCACATTTTGCTTGATATGATATTACTTACTAGTATCTAGTGATAGTCTGGCCATTTGATCAACTGTTAACAGGGGTTCATAGAAGTCCAGTTTACCTAGCCTTAATGACCAGTTTGAGCTGGAGAATACACTCAATTTGAGGCAGCATTTTATTTCACCATTTAAAAAAAAATTTCTAATGTTAAAGTATGATAAAAATAAATAGTTGGGCATTAAAAAATGAAAAACAAATCAATATGTCACTAAAAAAAATGGAGTTTTTTCAGTAAAATATATTTGGACGTCGATGAACCCCCTGGTTAACGTGTCTGACTACTGATCATCTTTCAAGATACTCTCACAGATTCAATTGCCATGTTGATATCTAGTATATGAGGCAGTCAATAAGGTGTAGGTGGTTTTTAAGAGGTTTCTTGTCCGTTTTCCACCATGTGTCAGTGAGGCAGACTTGAGCAATCTGCTGTCATATAAGTGAATTACACCTGGTCATGCTGTTAAAGCCCAAATCAAGCTAACATCCCTGTGTCAGTGTGATTCAGCTATAGAAATATATATGTTGTATTATTAATGTTTTTGACAGTGGAGTGAGGTATTCAGTATGGACATGTTTTACTCTCGATTCCGTAAAGAAGGAGTGATGAGTCCTGCTGTGGGCAGTGATTACAGGCGCTATATCCTCCAGCCAGGAGGTTCTCTGGTCAGTATAGGCGCACTTCTTTTTAATGTCTTTTATAGGAAGGAATTTAACAGTGTCATGAAATATGTCTTTTATAGGAAGGAATTTAACAGTGTCATGAAATATGTCTTTTATAGTAAGGAATTTAACAGTGTCATGAAATATGTCTTTTATAGTAAGGAATTTAACAGTGTCATGAAATATGTCTTATATAGTAAGGAATTTAACCGTGTCATGAAATATGTCTTTTATAGTAAGGAATTTAACAGTGTCATGAAATATGGTCATTGTCAAATTCTCTCAAATACTTTAAGCAACTTCTGTCCTTACTTATAAATTTTAGATCTAAACTAACTTTAGATGCGACCTATCTTCGTACACATGTATGTACAAAGACACTATGAATGTTTAATCTTATTTTACCTTTGAAAACAAAATCCAATCAAACAAACCTGTGACAAGAAAACCTCTACATGAGCAATCAAATAAATGAAATAATGTTTTTTTTTTTACATTATTAAGCTCCAAGATTGCTATCAAATCATTAGTACAAAATGAGTTAATTATTATTCGTGCATCGTGACAAGAATTAAGTTAGTTATGTCTATTTAATATTGTGGGGGTTTTTTTTCCTCGTAGGATGCTGATGTTATGCTGAAGAATTTCCTGGGTAGAGATCCACAGCAAGAGGCTTTCCTGCTGAGCAAAGGATTGTCGGTCTGACTACAACAACAGAACAAATCTCAACTCTGACCTCAACTTTTCATCCAATCAGCTGTTAGCAATCATTAGTCTATCTACACAATATCTTTAAATTCAACACACTTATTGTCGGTTCCTAAAGGTAATAGTCCTCTGCTTGTCCTAACTTAACCTTTAGAGAAAGCTTTTCTAACTGAGCCAAACACTTCACAGTGTAAGGTTGTCAGTGTGTGCTCTGGCAGAACACTGCTGTCCTGTAAGTTAATTAATAATAATAGCTATATTTAATATCCTGGTCCATATAATTCATACAGAATTACAATATTAACTGTTCTATTTTTAGGTAGATCAAATAGTAATGAGTCTAAAAGCTTTGTTAAACCATAATACATAGTCCTCTTTACCAGAGGAGACAAGGATGTTATTGCAGGATCACATTCCCTGACAATAACAGTCTACATGTAAGGCTATTTGTAGGGCTATGTACACACCAGGTATACCCTACATTCTCCACTGACGTTTGATGTCATCATTTTGACTAAGGCCATTAGAGATGACATTTACTAAGTAAGTGTTCTGAGAAACATATTAAAAAACAACACGCAGCCGTGGCTTAGTGGTTAGTGAGTGCACTTTCTGAGCCTACTTCGATGTACCATTTACAGGATCGAGTCCGTCTGTCGACCCTCGGGTATATGAGTGAGTCACAAGATGTGGCTCCGGCAATTGCGGGGGTGGTTTTTATGGGGTTTCCTCTCGGTTTTCCACTGTAATAAGGCAAGGAACAGTGTGAAGTGGACAATCCGTTGTCATATAAGTGAAATACCCTTGAGTACGACGTTAGACCCCATCAAACAAACAATCAAACAAACAATTAAAAACAACGTTGTTCGGATTAATCTTTTAAGGATCAAAACTTTTCTAACTCCTCAGTTTATTACACAATTTTATTTTACTTTGCAAAGAATATCATGTAACAGAGAAAATATCACATATTTCTAAATGTATACTATGAGCTTTGGGCACTTCTCGCTTAAGCATGGCGATAGAGAAAGACGTGAAGTGAAATATTTAAATGAAATTGTCAGAAGATTGGATCAATTAAATCTCTGGTGGATCGTATAATCAAGTTTGTAAATGTTATAATTTTTTCTGTGCCATTTTCAGTTTTTGTGTCTAAAACTATATTTTGATGATTAATTTTATGTATGGAATATACCAGGTACTGAGAGGAAAAGACCGAGACAACAGCAATTGAATCGTCAATATCTAACAAGGGCTTATTTGTCATATGAAATGTTATAGATTTTACCTTAGAAGTTTCTGAAATTGTTGTGGATTGCTGTATTTTAAAAGTTCAAGTATATTTCATCTGTTCTGTTCCAGAAATATCCATTTTTACTTCTGGATTGTAGGTAAATTTTCATTTTTTTGTTATTTAATTGGTGATAGTTAACCTGAAGATTGATGGAAATGTTGTTGTTGTAAGAGGGTTAACCACATTGCTGAATGTATGTGCAGTAGTTGTTATCTTTGAATAATGGTTTATATGTTTTGTCTGTAATGTTTATGTCTCCAATTTTTGCGGTATATCACATACATATTTCAATATTTCAATATTTCAAATCATAATTTTGGGTATATATTTGTACACACTTTTTAGTTTCATGCAATTACAGAACGGCATAACCATTCGACCCCCCCCCCCCCCCAAAAAAAAAAGAGCAATTTTTAACATCTTTGTTGAAAGAAAATTTATTTTTGTCTCGCTATCTAATATGATGTATTGATCATTATATATTTTATTTTGGTGTATTAAAGAATCAATGTTGTGTCAATAAAGGTATGTTTTTGTGATTTTTTATTGTCTCGATTCGTCATAGATGCTGGTGATAACTTATTTACAAACTGACATTTCGAAGATCATCCATACTGCAATGATGTTTTGGAACTCATTTAAATGGGAGACAACTCTTGTAGAATATTGTAGTTCTTGGATTATTCCCCTTGAGTTACTTGTTTAGTTGGATGAGCCACCAAACGTAACGTGTGTTTAATTCTAGCAGTAATTCAAATGGCGCGTGTATTTAATGAATTGAATTATGTCAGCTTATTAAATATCATGCCTGCTAGCCTTTGTGGTAAGATTATGTCCGGAAATAAATTAAATTTCTGCCGGTGAAAGCAAATTTTTTCATAAGCCTGTCGGCATTCTGGATTTTTCTCTCATTTGTCATCTTCTCTGAGCTTGAGACGTAGAGAAATACTTTGAACTGGTTCACCTATCACATCATTGGATAGCTATGTAATAAGCATTTATCAGAATTCATGGTTTCATGTCTGTTTGCAACTTTCGATGATGTTATATTTTAATTTGACCGATGGACCTTCTGTAGGTGGGAACTGTATTCCATGATAAAAGTCAACAAAAATAATTAAACGTCATCCGAATATCATATATTGCTTTGGACGTAATGTAATTATGGTAACAGAAGGCTGTCTTAATTGTTTGGAGTGGGGTTTTTTTTAACAGCCTTTGTCATCGCGGCTATAATAAATTGTTGTAGATGCTGGCAACCTAGCTGTGAGTGTAATTTATTTAAGTCCACATAGACCTGGCATAACGCATTAGCTCTACATTCTTATCTTTGTCCACACTGAGGTGTTTGTTTTGTTAGACCACGTTAACCGTAATCAACAATAACCGACCCATGCATTATAAATAAAAATTATAGGAATTAGATTAGATATTCGTCATAATCTGCCCTGTCACCTCGTTATGTCGTTCAACCTCTGTTTTGTTTGAATACATTAACAGTAAATAACTGACGTAACGTTATCCAAATTAATCAAACTGATGCTTGCGTGGAATTTTCTACAATGGTGATCCTACACCAGCTGGAATCTACACGGATTTATAAGTCTTTATAGAACTGGAAAAGGGCATTGAAACAGTCACCATTATGCTGTTATAGCGTCTGGAATCCGAAACCAGTACAGAATAAAAGCTTTAGACTGCGGACTCTTGTTTTCTTGGACTACCATGCTGTAGATATTTGTTTACAAATCAATCCTTTACTATAGGTTACGTCACTTCGGTTAATCGACCTGAGATGGAATCGCGCCAGATAACTGCATGTCATTTAGTTTTTATGTTACCGTGTTCCTGCAGAACAATGTGTATAGATTTTCAGTACATTTGGGATCACTTAACTTATAATTACTTATAATAGTTGTTGTCAAAATACCAGACCTATATCATTCCATGCCGATGAAGATTGGGTTTGATTCAGTCGAATATGATATGTTATTTAGACCCACTCGTCAAGTTACCGCATTTCTATTCGCTCCATTGATTACAATGATCTCCACATAATGTAAATGTGTCGGCACTGAAGTAAAGGTGTTTTCCCATTGCGGTACTGTCAAATCTTAGGAAGACTATTTCTGCTTTAGTCGCCAGATTGAGACAGACTCTCTAATTCTAATCATGATTTTGGACCAAACGTTTCTGCATACTGACGGGAATATTTCACCGACAATCATACTCTAATCTAGTTTTGCGAAAATATCGTGTAATCCAGATTGACACGAACTTTAGTTTATATTTCGTTATATATAGGCCTATAATGTAGTCCCTTCGGAACAAGAAGAATGTATAAAAACCAAATGAAACAGGATTTAATTCTCTTTCGACACATACATGATGGCTGGTTTGTGATATATGGCTTGTCAACACAAGAAATCTGCACGCAATAACCAAATTCTACCAATTTATTTTCACTTCTGTTTAAAGTCTCTAGAAGGGAGCACTATATCATGTATTTCGGCAGGAGCTTGGCTGGGGATGGAATATTATTGTAAGATGTGGGCATCGAGTTTAAATTTGAGAGGAAGCTTGTAGCTGGGGGATCGAGTTACCTTCAGGGTGGTCTACTCTTAACCCCCGGACTTCCATTCCACACCAGACTGCAGGCAAACAAACTGACCTTTCTTGGGAAGACGACCAGATGGCGGGCCTGGCAGAGTTAAAACTCTACAGACTCCATTCCTCATGTAACTTCAATTCTAAACACGCCGAAAAGGCTTATAATTACATGCCACAAACAAGAAGTAAACATTGAAAAATAATTTGGGTTTAAAATGTCGTAGGTCTAATTACAAATCTGAAGCGGATCAAAACGATTCATATAACGTTTCAGGAGCGTGAATTACCTGCACGATGTTTATTACACTGTAAACGACTTTTGCTAAATCTGTATACTAAAAAAAAAGTTATTCGAAAAATCTTAGCTTTTTACAAACACTAGTGGCCTTTTTTTCCCCTTAAAGATCAGCTGGATTAGAAATATTACCTGTATTTATACTGAAAGCCGTTTATTCATTTCTATTCTTTCTGCTTAAAAAACTCCGGATTAAATGTTTTACATTTAAGTTGGTTTTTTTTTGCTTTTCTGAAAACTTCTCTTTGTATAATCTTGAGATTGCAGTAATATCGACAAAAAGTACACGATTTAAGCCTTTGTTAAATTTAAAGTTTTACTTACCGTACCTAATTTAAAGGTAATGTGCGCGAGGAAGCGGAACGGATTAAAGGGATTACGTAGTCTAGACCTATTATAATCCTGTTGGCTGTTGACTTATACATGGAACCAAATAAAGTAAAGGTCAACAGATCAATTAGGGTGTGTATCTGAAAGTTATCTTTAATTATAGCGTGATCAGTTCAACCATCCATGTGTCCTAAATGCGTATTAAGTCAGCCAGTTAGAATAAACATTTACATAAACAAATGATGGCATTCATAGAAATTCTACTGATATACATTAACAATGGTGTGAACGAAATCCAAGAATGTTGAAGTCACTTTAGAATTAAAACTGTTGAGAAAAGACAGTTTATTTCAAATTATGAATAACAAAGTACTACAAATCTATAAAACGAAATTATAAAGGTTATTCGTTAAACTCACCAGAAATACTTTAAAGTTAATATATTTTCACACGTTTTGGCTGCATTCTCCGCTTTCATATTTTGTCACTTTGAATATGAAAACCGTTTATTTCTTGTAAACTTTTGTGTTAAATCTTTTGTATACATAATCTTTCAGCCAGTTTGTTTTTAAAATTGTCACACTGTTTTCTATATTAATTTTCATTTTAAGATATAATACAATTTCTGAATGCATTATATTATTTTTTGAATAGATTTTTTATTAATTGTTTAATCGAAACTAACATGAAAAATGAAAAAAAAGGGGGGGGGGGGGGGGGGGGGGGG
>JAQQZZ010005613.1:0-11804 GCA_030265115.1 Mopalia vespertina
TCATTACACTGTATTGATATGACCTGTACATATCTTATTCACAATTTATCCAAAAACACCATTTCCCTTGTCCCCCTTTAAGCTGCCTTTGCAATCGATTGGCTAAAAATGTACCGGCCAACCTTTGTGGAGAAATGGCACTACATCAACAATAACAACATTCATAATAAGCGCCAGAATTATCAGCTCTGTTAACAAAGATAGAAGATCATAATTAACTGTGGAGAGACATGGTATATGTAGTTTTTCCCCATATTTCCCAAATCACTGTAGGCGTTACCCATGGGTTGTGTATAAGATACGACAGCTGACTGTTGGTCTCAATGTCCCGTTGTAACATTTCATTGAAGAACTTTGTGGTCAGACTAAAACTCAATACGTTACAGACAGTATGCAAAATCCAAATTAATACATCTTCAATGTATAATTCACATATTTTCTTTACCTTCGGGGCATCTATATGTATCAATATTTTACTTTGATAGAAGTTGAGCTCTTCATTTCGTCTGCAACTATATAACTGAATACTACACATGTTATTTTAAGCTGTCATATATAATTAATTACCAGATGCGTTGGAGTTACCAACTCGTTATTACCAGACAACCTGCAGAAATATAAAAGTACCTTGACATGACATTGACTCTTCTTTGCCCACATCTATATCTTACAATTTCTGATTTCAAGCAATGCCTACAACCGTCCATCTTTGTTCCATTGTTTAAAACGTTATGAATGATAACACACGCTAATGGATTCTATATGGTCCTTTATCATTCACAGAGCTAGAAAGCAACAGCCGATAATGTAACTCTGGTAAGTAACAGATTATGACCATTAACATCGCCCAACTCTACATCTGTGTGCAATTGCGTTCTTTTGTTGTTGTTGTTTTTTTCGTTTTTGTTTGTTGTTGTTTTGTTTTGTTGTTTTTTGGGGTTTTTTTTGTTTGTTTGTTTTGTTTTGTTCGTTTCATCTTTCGAAAATGATTCCAAACTTACAAATAAACTTATTCATTATAAAACTATAGATTTGCTGTAGTTACGTCACGATTCGAACATAAGTGAGAAATCATTGGAATTCAGTCGAAATGCTTTGGTTCGTTTAAACACATAATCGTGGTTGAGAGCATTGCGATCTAAGATAATATGCTCATCTGTCGGCATGTATCATCGACATTTCCTGACATTCATCAGGAACTGAGAGTCGATAACATTAAAACCATTAATTGAAGCAGATTGATAGAAGCGCAGACTTCGTTATTTGAACACCATGTATCGTGTCTGACATCAGAGTGGGCTTGATATCGCTGATGGTCATGGCGTGTTATTTGAACATTAGATCTAGTCTCGCGGGTCTGTGACCCTACTCTGTTCTCGGAAAACAGTCCGTAATCTACTGCTTGCCGTCTGACCTCCAGGGATACACTGAACAAACCAATAGTCCATTACTCTCAGCTTTCAACTCAAACATTTGAGGTGTGCCTTTTTTATTTTTTCTGGAATGTTTTGTGACGGATAGAGTGTAGTCTGCGTCTAGTGTACACTGACAAAGACACATCATGCGAGTCAGAGGACGCGCCATCGGAGTAAATATGTTAGAAGAATGGTGCCGCCGATAGAAACGTGTTTTTTAGAAGTTAAGAGAAAACAAAATATTATGTTAACTTTCATTGGTGAAATCGATGAAAAATATTAGAACCAATTTGTGGATAGTTATAATGAATCTAAACAGAAATATATATTATGCTTTTATAGGTTCATTTGTTTGTGTATTTGACGTGCATTGATGCGAAATAAAATAAATATTCAATGGTGTTTCAGTACATTCAGAAGGTTTCAATACATTTGAAATTTGTGTTAGGTGTGTAACACCAGGCTTAGGGGTATTTCAAGTTCATGATGACGGATTCTCCACATCCTACTTGATCTTACTTAAATACGACGGAAAACCAGGAATAAAGCATGCAAGAGTTCCACTTGTTTAAATTCACTAGCAGGTTAGTGTTAATTACGGCAAGCATTCACTCACCTCCTTTACTGGTATATTGGTGTTGACGACAAAGCCCTCATCCAGGTCTTGCTGAACGAAGTACTTAGTGTGAGGCCCATTGCCCATCTTATATTTAGCGCCTGAGGGTAGAATTGAGTTAATATTCCAGCTGACATAGCGGGCAAATTTTCTTGGTACATGAGATATATCCGTGTAATAGAGTCTGAAGGTAAGCGTCTGTCCAGTGAGATCACTCTCTATCAACCAGGCCTGTTTGTCGCGGTCATACAAATGAGCACGGTTTCTACCAGTGGTGATTGGTTCTAAATAAACTTCACTGACAGATGTAACAGATAACATATCTACCCTCATCTTCATCTTAGAGCGACCCCTAGTTATCTCGTTGAGTGGCGCCCCGACAACATAACCGAGGCCAGAACCAGAAATATCAAATGTCTCCTCGAGAATGTTAGAGTCATATGCAAAATCCTCACCCATAAATATTTGATACTTGATGTGACTGAGATGGTCGAAACTTGTGTGTCTGTGAAGATGAACCACGGCCTTGCCCTCAGTTTCAGCCGAGTCTCCATAAGGGTAGAGAGACACTCCCCAGTCATCCAGGCCGAAAGAAAAATAGGTGGACTCAATTCTATTATTATAGCCTGGTTTCAAATGGTTATCTTTTGGTAGGGAAAGAAGGCACTCAAAAGATGTAATGATATTTCTCATCTCCAGCTCAACTAAGAACTCACCATTTTCCTGCATGAAATTTCTTACCGCCAATTCGTTGAGACATATAAACGTCTTTCTACCCTGAATGCAGCTATTGATAGTAAATTCACAACCTGTTTCGATAAAACTTTCGTTTTTGGTGAAATGGTCCTTGTTCACCATGGTAAAGGAATAATCCAATCTGCATGTCATTCCATTGGCCACTGTTCTTAATTTTAAGTAAGACCCCAAATGTTTATCTCCTTTCATAAAAGACACCGTCCATTTCTGGTGGCCATATGTAAAATCTTTGGAATAAATATCATGCGAGAACTGCTCTTTAACCACTCTGTTTGGAAGGAGGAATGTAAACACTTGAGTATCGAATCTGTCGTTTAGCTTAACATATCGGTAAAGCTTAGCCATAGTCAAAACTATGTGTTGAAAATCTTCCTAATCCCTCACTGATTAGAGAAACAAAAGCACTGACAACGCGCACTCCGCTTGTTCTGGTACACACAATATTGGATTTGAGTAGGAGACATCAGCTTGCCACAGATACCAACAGCCGGAGAAAGAACAGGGAAAGTTGAAAAGTGAAGGTCTGGAAGCGTGAAGACAATGTGTTCGTTCACAGTTGACGTGTCTTGCGTGCTATAGAGCATCTCTCTGAAGCTATCGATTCTTCTACACCTGGGTCTGGCTTCGTCGCTGTCTCTCTTCTCTGTTGAGTATTGCCAGACCAACAGTGCGCGCTCGCATAATACTCCCAGGGAATATTGCTTTTACAGTGCTCGTATCTCGTCGGTGTAGTTACTTCAGGAATAAGGCTATGTCAGTGTGTACCAGTAGTGTTCTCTCGGGAAAATCACCTAACTCATACGTTAATCCCGTCTGTTATGAAACACAGCCTTCATCCATCCATGCACTAATATCAGAACAGCTGGAACGAAGAAAATAAATTATTAAAGCTAATCCATTGTAGAGAATGTAGAAAATCAGAACTACCTTATGGAAAATCGATATAATGGAGACCAACTTCCGCCTAGCAATGGTCACTTTATCTACACTACTAGAGTATCACCACGATTGAATTTCCAGGTCTCACATGGTGTTGTGGTGGTTATTGGTTAGCTTTTATTCAATCACAATTAATCATGTCCTGCCGTCCACTATACCTTACCTGAACCACGTAAATTGACTTACAAAAGGTTGCTCTAGTATAATCAAAACCTGTCTCATATTGGATGTGGCCAGTGGGGTTAGGTATATTTCTATAACGTTGTCAACTCGGGGTTAGCACGAGGTTGGGGTAAATCTTGCTGGTGCTCAAGGAACTAAGGAGTTACACAAAGCCGATCCGTTTGTGATGTCTTATTGTTAGTTGTGTGTTTGTCTGTCGCCACTGACCTCTCGGGTTGTTCCCTTCAGCAACTGGACTGGGATACCATCTATGAGTGAAATAGCCTTAGTTATTCTTTCAGTTAAACCTAAGGAATAACACCCCCACTGTCACAACAAACTGTGACAAGAATCACAGTTCATATCTCTACAGTGTTTGATATCAAAATGGCGTATACTGTGATGGGGTTTACTCTTCTACAGACTCTATTGGTTGTGATAAAGTAGGCCTACTTATCTCTGGCTAACCAGGTATAATTTCGTAGTGAATCGTCAATCAAAAGCCTTAAAACATTAAGCTCGAGTATCTAGTATTTGTTATTTTGCAATAGATAATGTTTTCTCCAGTATTATTGAACTGTCCAAATACAATAATGCCGTGGGACGAAAGACAATTATTTATTTGCAAATCAATGAATAATGTACTCGGGTATGTCGAATATAACACAATATCTCAAATCTTGCTTTGTAGAAGGGTTGGCATAATGTGAATACACGGGTTTACAGTTTGCCATATATGGTGTTATTTGCGGTCCAAACGGAAGTATACGGGGCTTTTGCTCGGAACTGTAAACCTGTGTAATATTACACGGGTTTATAGTTCGCCATATATGGTGTTATATGCGTTCTAAATGGAGGTAGGCGGGGCTTATTCTCGGGACTGTAAACCCGTATATTCATTTGTGTCTTTACAACTCGTTGACATACAATTGCCTTTACTGTACAGTGGGTAATATGTTTATGACATATATTGCTGGAAAATGATTGTTGCTGGATTTATGTTAGTGGATGGTGTAAGGAGCATCGATATCAGGCATTGGATTTTGAAACAGGTGTAAATAAATATAGTGCAAATGAATAACTGTATGACTTAATTGAGTTGTACACTAAGGCATTAGTTAGTATATGATGTAATGAACGTATATCATGCAATTACCGAATATATGTTGTAATGAACTTCTATCAAATGCAATGGATTGATATATATAGCGCTTTTATATATGCTGCAATAAATTAAGATATAATTTATGAATGAATTCATGGTCTAGTTAATCAATATTTGTCAAAAATGTATCCAATGTAATACATTAACATATTCATGTGATGGGTTGTAGTAAGACATAAGTAATAAACATATGACAACATTGGGATTGTATAGTGTTTATAAACATTTATAGAGTGGTATAATGAATTAAGGTAACTTGTTAAGAAACTTTTGTGTGTGATGGAATAATAATAATACTTTATATAATATAATATGTAATTAATTAATATGACGTGTAATAAATTAATTTGATGTGTTATGAACTAACAAAACATGTAATGAATTAATATAATCTATAATTAATAAATAACGTATATAAATTATCATTAATGTTTATACGATGCGGCGAATTAATGACGCTCGAGAAAGGTGAATTATTTATTACGTTCAACTTTGGTTGAACCAGTGTAACAATCTAGTATTGACGGGCTACGGCACTGGGTTAATGGGGTGTCGTACAAGGCTTGATTTGGTTCAGAGTTATCTTTGCTGGATCAGCCGAGATAAAGACCAGAGAGCTGTTGTTGATCTGACCAGGCTCTCATCGATTAGTAAAGGGTGTTCTAAAGATAATTACACTACTTAATCTCTATTACAGCCTCCCTTTATTTCTATTGGCCATTTTTTCTGCTTAGTCTTAAAATTACAGGTTGAGTGTCGCAATCGGAAATTAAAACATTTTGTGTAAGGTTGGAGGATTGTTTACTCTGTTGTTGGCGAGAATAACGCGCAATGCACCACAAATGGACAGTTATAATTAAATATGTTTCCTTTGAGAATACACATGCGTCTTACGTGATAGAGACCATCTCCTCGACTTCCGGTGACGGATCTGTTTCTGGAGATTTGTTATAGAAAAGCATGTGCCAAATTGAATTTGTTTAAAACGTCTTTCCGATGCTGGGATTTATAAGAAAGTTTAAATAACCCGCTGTATTAATGAACACGCATTAAACATTGGGTAATTTATATAGATTTCATAGTAATGGCTCACTGTTTAACGGCGCAATGATTTATTATATATGATGAACTCCGGCAGGTCTTGTAGTTTTCTGTTAGTCAATACTATTAATATAACAGCGCTAATAATATAAAAATGTGATATAAAAAAAACATGTTCTAACGGACACGGGGTAAACTGAACAGTGTATTCTTTTTTTCTTCATTTCAATATTTCATTTTTTTTAAAGTTAACAAGAACCGTAGATTTAGAATTTGGATCTTTGCCAAGGTAGCAGCAGCTTTCCACTGTAGATTCAGTTTCGTTCAAAATAGAATTATGCAGTTAACCTTCTCATCCTGGAATGTAAAAAAGATCAGCTGTCTGGTTACAATGAACTGTAAGACAATGAAACCTTGAGATTGTTTTAACGAGTTCAATGAGTTCAAATGAAATCTAATGATCTCATAGGGATAATCACAGTTAAGGGAATATATAATAAATTATAAATGTTGTACCATGTCGTCTGGGAAAAACAACCGACACTGTTTCTAAATAAAATATTGTGATCGGACTGTATATAATTTATCGCAGTACACGGAACAGACTATACACGAGACAGTGTGTGTCAATATGCTAGGATGTCTGTGTACACTACAACTCCTCGTATCAACTGGAATATTATTACCAAAATGGTGGAATCAAGGAATTCATGGAATATGTTTCAAATGATACATTGCTTGCCATTGTTTTATGATGTCGGTGTATAACTAAAATCCCGTGTGTACAATGGAAACTTACCATAAAACTCGGCAGAGCAAAATAACTTCTCTGGAAAGAGATTACAAATTATACAGTGTGAAGCATTATATCATTATGGCTGTATTAACTACAGACCCGTGTGTCCAATGAACTCAGACCATCAAACTCAGTAGAAATAATAATATACTCAGGGATGATATTGCAAATGTTGCAGTGTGTTGCATTTTATCACGCTGTCAGTATATAGTCCTGTGATCCGACATTGATTATGCATAATGCATCTTGTCATTATGTCATTACCTTATTGTAAACTACAACCCCAGTTGCGTAATAAAATCTTTAGCTCAAACGCCACAGAAATAATCACAGTGAAGGGGACATATTACAAAGGATAAATATTGCATGTGTGTCTTCGTTTCGAGGCGTCCGTGGAAACTACAGCCTCCGGTGTCTAATCAAATCTTGCCATCAAAATGACTTTAAATTGTTTTTGTTTCAACTATAAAGTCCCTGTTATACCACGATTAGTGCTAGGACATGAGCATCAAAGCTTCAAAGGAAAAATATCTATGAACATAACGTCCTGTCATTCACATGCTATGACAGCGAACATTTTGAACAATATGAATTATAGTACTGCTTCAAAGTTATCGGAATAATTAGATGGGGCCTCTGTGGACGAATGGTCTAGAGTGTTAGAGACCTAGATAGTTTAAGCTTCTGGTCCACACAAATCTCACCTTTTGGGTGGCGGGTTCGATTCCAGTCGACTGATTGTGGGTTGATACATGTAAGTTAACAAGTAGCGCAAGATCGTGAATTTTCTGGGTTGTGGGCAGTTTTCCTCTCACAAAAATGCTGGTCATTGATCTGTAATTGGGATAAAAAAAATCTTGTATATCTTAAATCTAGTAAATAAATAAAATGTTTTGCACACTGACAACTGTAAAGATAAATCTGTATTTGTGTTGTGTGATGGGCTGAAGCATCAAATCGTTACTCCTCTCCGTTCATATCTGATAAATTGATGGGTCGTATTTTGAGATGGGCGGGAAATTTCCAGATGGCTGTTATAAACCCAATGGCGCATTTATCAAAAGTGACTACTCCATGGGGAAAAGATGTGCCATGCCATGAAGATAATAAATAAGTAGTCCGTCTGGTCTGTTAATTACAAGACAGACAAAATATAACATATAGATGTTATTATATAAAGAAAACGAGCCAAACCAAATTATAAGAAAACAGTTGATAATCAACCAAAAATATAAATCATTAAACCAAAGAATCATAATGCATTATGTTCAAATACGATAAAACAGTAAACTAAATAAATCATTAAAAACCAGACTAGATGTCTGCACACTGTTTAAGCTATATTGGTTTGTTTAAGTTGTGACCAACCACTGTAAAACACATATTGTAACGTTTAGAATAGGGAAGCAAAATGAGCTTCGGTGCTCCCATGTAAGTAAAGCTTTAAAAAAAAACACAACAAAAAAATATAAAAACTAATGTATTCTGTTGAGATAACCTTAAGCAGTTAACTTTGAGTGCTTGATGTTGGCACATTTATATTGGAAATGGATTTCAGCAGAGCGTATGGACAGGTGTCAGTGTGTGAATTATTTACTGAGTCAGAAGATGCATTATGTGTATAGGTTTGAATAATTCATAACAAATATATTGGTGTGAAAAGGACTGTTAATTGTATCAACATAAACTCAAAATCACCATGGCTCGCACTTTCAAGAGCTCTTTCAGACTACTAGGATCCAATTTAACATTTCAGCAACTAGATATTTTCCGTACGAGCTTTGGTATTATTTCGCGTCTTGTTCCAATCCAGATAAGCTACAAGTGGCAAGTGAGATCAGCGTCGATGACATCATTTTTCACAGGAAGCGTCTATGGCAAAAAATAATAGCAACGTTCTCTTCTAAATCTGTTTAAATATTCGTGAAGTTTAAATGACTCTGATTGGGAAGCAATTCCCCGAACGATTAATTTAGCATCGTTTCTGCCACGAGAAAAAAGACAGTGGTGTTTCAACTAGAAAGTGCAGATGGTTGGTGTTCAATATGAAACCCCAGCTGGCATTGATAGCTCAGATTAAGATAGAATTTAATGCAAAAAATGTGTTTATCCTCGGATTTCATATCAAAAGCAAAATTTGTCTTCATGTCGTCGACATAAATTGTGCTTAACACAATGGGCACGATTTAAACCCAATGACAGAACAACTTGACCTCTCATTTACAGCACAAACTGTATTAACGTGCTGATGCTGTAATTTCCCGTTTCCAATGTGTGTGTGTGTGGGGGGGTTGTATGAATGTACAAGCCTTTACAAGCAACTGGTCCTTAATACATTTTAATGCAGTTAAAAAAATTACTGTACGTTAATTATTCGGGATTTCTTCAATATTTGTCAACTCAGCTCCTTTGACCCCTGGCTCACAGATAATGAACAATTCTCGTCATTAATTAACACACTCACGCACGTTCGTGAGTATCTACTTGTAATAATCTTACAATTTGCATGTGATTTGGCGATAACGGGATTTCGAAAACGTGCATGATATTAGCTCGTGTTTCGATACGTTTATTTTAAGTCTTCTAAAGGAACACTGACATCAGGCACATACAATATATATGGGTAGAAAACATCAACATAGTATAACCCTATCCTATAACAAAATTCAAAAGCTAGCAAACGAAATCTAACTTAGCAAAGAAGTTACCTAGACTATTGTAATGTAATACAATTATTACAATAGCGAACTCACGAAAACCCATTTATAAGCGTCTTTACTCATTAATTTATTACAACAGAGGGCTTGGAGGGCTTATTAGTATAACATTATTAGAACAGCAGGCGTTTGTTGTTTTAATCGTTAAGAAAGGATACATGTTGCTCGGTCTAAACTGGCTGTTACAGCAGAACGCTAAATAAGGCTAATTGGGTCTGGCTCCTGGTCGTGGATAGTCCGCGTTGCTATTTGATTAATCTAGATTGGCAAGACGAGAAGAATCACAAAATCAGGGGATCGCTAAACAAACAGCAATAGTGGACATCTATTCGACACAGGTTTGGTCCTTTTCTTAATCACCTCACTGGCAGAACTTGCGGATTTATCGACATCATATACAGGCCCTGCTCATTGACAATTCCCAAGAGACACTTCGGTAACAATGGGATGCATCTGGTGTGCTTCACGTACTAGTGCTATACCTGTACTGGTATATAACAACCACGTGAAAGGCCCACCACACCATCTTTCCATGCTATAGAATACTGACGACGCTTATATTCACTGGCTTTATCATAAACATCAGAACGCATTAAAGCCTGACTTTATTCCGAAAGATTTTTATATATTCTGGATCAGAAATACCCCAAATAAAATATCATGTTTATAACAGAAACATTTAACAACGGTAAAATACATAACATAACGACTACTCCGAAGAGCAGAGAATTGACCAGGCTTAACCTTAGTATTTAGTACTGACTACCGTTGTAGTCACGATAATGCCGAGTATTCGATTTCGTTCTGATGATTGTGGACGTCATACCAGCGATAGCCCATTGCATAGAAAACCGACAAATCTTACACGAAATATATGTTGAACACATGTTATGTTATTGCACCAGTTAAAAAAGAGAATCTGCACTGTATAGGGTTGATGTAATCTGTAATTGGGTCAAGGCCCGTTTGGAATAAAACAAATGAAAAACAATTTTTTTTAAAATGTGGCTCAAAAAGCAAATATTCATCAATCAAATCTAGTGTTTAATACGGGAGACAACCTATTTTCAGAAAATATAGCTCCGGTGTACAATGTGCCTGCAGCTTCCGACAGCGCCAGGACCTGTCCATAGAGTACCATAGCATCCAATAACATATCTATAATACATAAGCAAAACGCTTGCTGACTTGTGTCACGGTTTCTATGTATAAAATTTATCACCTGTGCGTCAAATGGGGATAGGTGCACAGGGCATGACGATTTACGAGTTATACACATCTAGGGAAACGCGGACCATCTCGTGCAAGCCAACATGCCAATTTGGAATCTTATCGTATAATAAACTGTACACAATATCAACAGTGTTAACTCAAGCCATTAATCTATGTCTCGAATTTACCTAAGAGAAATACCATAATGTGTTACTTACCTGGGCGTAGCTGTTGAAATCCTTCATGCTTTTTGACGTTAACACCAATGTCATAACTCCTGATGGTTTTGTTGATACACGGTTCTGAGTACCGAATTTCACATAACACACATTTCCTGCTAGTAAATCTTCTATTTTATAGGGATATAACGACCACCGGACACAATCATCTTAACGGATAACGTGCAACTCTTTTGGACGGAGAAAATCAAAGTGAGTTCCTGTGAATGGTGCTTATCAGAACACTGGCGTATCTACCCGCCAATTATATTAACTGAGCAATATTGTGGCTTCAGGCATCAGCGTCGATTGCAGACCCGACAAGATCCAGCCTGTTTTCCTACTGTTTTATATTGCCTGAAGAAAATAATAAACAACGGACTGATCAATAGCTTTTCTGTTTAAGCCAGTCGCTGAAGCGAAGAATGAAGCCGTCGATCACCAGCATCCATTCACTTTTACCCCGATAATTAACTTGTAGCATGCGATGTCAAATGGCAAATAATACATGATAGTATGTTAATCTAACGTAGGAAGAAAATACACCCAAATGCACACATTCTTCATTAACGTAGTGGTGTGTCACAACCAAGCCTTTGTTTGATTGACGTCATATTCAAAGACAACGGATTATTATCAACTTCTCACTCCGTTTCAATTAAGTGCTTTGGAAAACAGTTCAGAAAACTTAGATTTGTTTGTTTGTTTGATTGGGGTTTTACGTCGTACTCAAGGGTATTTCACTTATATGACGACGTGCCAGCCCA
>JAQQZZ010005624.1:0-11804 GCA_030265115.1 Mopalia vespertina
AATAAATGAAGAGAGAAAAATTTGCTTGCCTCCACCGGGAATCGAACCCGGGACCTTGGGTTACAGGCCCAACACTAATATATGTGTAACTAGAAATCTGTATATCAAATTGCCCTCACTCTATAGGGCGCATCAGACTATGTTAATAATATATCATTTTCGCTCCTTTCACAGCAATCTATATACATACCAACTGACAATCTTTAACTAACATGCATTAAAAATTCATGATCCAAACTATCATACTAACGTCTTTTCAATTAGCGAACGTTAGATTGTTTTGCATTTTTAAAAACAATCTGTGATTTGCTTTATGCTTTGATCATCGACCTGTCTACTGAGAATAGGAGAGATTTTCTTTTCTCAACGTTTTTTTCTTTTGGCTATTTGCTGGTGGCTTTCATCACCCTTATATAGGCGACGCAACCTTGACGATGGCGTAAAAAAAAAAAAAAATCAGACTGATTATTTTTTTAAAGAATATTTTTATATATCCTTTGTTTGTTTGTTTGAGCGACTGGGGTTTAACGCGTTCTTAAAGTTCTTTCACTCATATAATGGCGTGCCAGCCCAATAGGTGAAGCAAACCATCCTCGACACGGCTGACAATAAACAATGACAGGACAGGATAATCACAGAGCTTAATACAAAGACACCGCAAAATGATCGACTTCATGTTGCCCCTTAGAGAGCACCAGGGCAACAGGAATGTCTCTCTCAATCCTCCACTTATATCCTTAGTTAGGTACGGCGTCAAACCCCAAACAAATAGACATACTGATTTTGGATTGGAGGTTATTTCACTATAATGGGGATACTCGTGACAATGAAAACCCCACCAAACTCCCTAACCCACTAAGAATTTTCCCAGTATATACCCCCACACAGAATACATACATCTATTTATCTAAAACACGAGATAATTCTGCGATTTTAATAAATGATCATCCCTGTGCCAGTGAGGTGAATTTTTCGAAATATGAATTGTTATAGGGAAGTGATATTGTGACCTTAATAATTGGTAGCCTGCTCCAGTTGTCCAAGATTCCGCCGTCGCGGTATGACAGAGCGTTCGTGGTAACCAGTGTGGTGGATGTTTCTGCGTTAAGCTGACCTGTCGCACCGAAATCCTCATAAACATTTCTGCCACTTCCATTCACAGCTTGGAATGCCATCGTCCATTTACATTTTGCCTCTTAGAACAAGATATATAATATTTATCAGTTTAATGTTAAACAGTGAGATTTTTATATCGTAGATCAGGAGTTCGGTATATGCCCACATTTTACAATACTAAACATTACATACCAGTTAATAAAAACTTTTCAGTTTGATATAAGCATAGTGGAACTTACCGGGTACAATGCATTGCTAATATACAGTCCCGGTTTCAATCGTTCGGTGCATATATGCTGAAATTAATGCTATATATGTGAAAATAAACGTTTGGTATAAATGGCGTGTCTTCATTCGGCGAGATTCAACAGCCTATTGGCCAACATCAATGGCATTCTGGACTTTGGCCATATTTTGAAGCTTCCTGTGACCAAACCTGCGCCGGAGATCTCACATTTCTTTCTTTTCGCGCATAGAAGATTTAAGAAACGACTGCGTTAATATTGGTACTTTCAAGAACAAAATAAAAAGGTAGATGCAGATTACGGTTGTTATATTCCATGCATTTTTTCTACAGGTTTCATATGGATTCACAAACGTAATTGTTTACTGGAAAGGTGTGTGTGTTTTATGTAAATTGGCTGTACCGTGATTTCTCAGTTGAGTAGTGATTTTTAAACACCATATACTGTATCTTAGAGGGCGCTAGTCTTACGAAATTGCGGAGAATTGCTAGTCTTAAGAATATATACGGAAGCGGCATCTAAATTACCTTTTTGCAATTAGCAACAAGTAATCGACAGTTTCAGGTTTCAACAGCACTGGATTAACCTTAAACAACATCATGCAGCACGTGCTTAGGGCATCAAGCAAGGGGTCACCACAAATATACAAATATGAACACTGTTTTCCGTTTTCCCATATGTTTTGTTTCATTTTGAAAAACAAAATTTGACTTTATGGTTTATTATTGTTTACATTATGAATTACATATGTACGGAGGCCCCAACATATTTTAAGAGCTTAGGCCCTCTTTGAGGCTTAATCCGGCCATGACTTTCAAGATGATAGACTTACGCACAATGGCATATTCACAGAGGTGCTTCTCCAAGAAACTAGGAGTCAAAGGTCTGTAAACATGAACTGTTAGAGGCTTTACCGCCATAAGCTTGACCATTTTGCGTGTAGCTGACGACGCGCAATAAAAGCGGCGATAAGATAGAAGACAAACTGCAATTTGCCCACCTGTCGCAGATGTTTACGGCTTTCATCTATTATGACTATCGTCCATCAATCGTATATCCAGAATATTACATATACTCGCAGGATGATACAGATTTAACGATCGTTCGAATTTAAATATCTCAACTTAACAGACTCTCGTCTTGTCTAGCTTTTTTACTCTAGCGCGGTTGAATTTATCGGCATTAAAATCTACACTGTCAACATGAAGAAGATAGATTTGCTCATAATACACCAAGATTACATAACAAACACGATTTTCCCTATCTACACTCTCTTAATTTTAGTAACGAAATCATCACCGTTTCACACAAAGGAACTCGGAAACTGGACAAGCAGCTATCACTTTATAGAAAGTAGATTATCACTTACACTGGATTAACGGACTATTCTTGGTCACAAGTTCAAATCACTATGCATTGTTTTCCTGTAAAAATTACTAACTAAACGCTGACCTAGCTTTGGCATGCTATTAACACAACGACGAATCTCTTTTGCAATATTTTGTTTAAAAATCTGGAAACATTGAGCAGGCTTCGATTGGCGTGTTGTAAATTACTTTTACCAAAGGGCAAACATACAATCTTAGATATCAGAGAGCCTTTGACTCACCTAGTACTCACCTGTAGAAGTATTGTTTGTTTCTTCGATAGAAGGGAAAACGACTCTACCCTCCGTGTGACCATGAACAGTTTTCTGGAACTTTTCTCTGGGCGGAGTGTATGATTTTGTTTTCCCTTTGAAATATAAACCGTTTTTCGACGAATAATAATCAAGTTTAGCTTTGTTTGGGCGTCTAGGGTATTTTAGATCTCCGTGTACAAATGGGTAAGAGGGTTCATGGACTTCCCGAAAATGGGTGCCTCTAAAGGACGGACTTATTATTTTTCTGGTGGCTCTTCTTTTCTGGTTAGATGGATGGCGTACTCTGGGTTGCATCCGTGAGTTTCTTTTGGTACGCACAAATGACGCCTCATCTCCTCTATGTTCAAATGAAGTCTGGCCTGTGTGGGAATCTATTTCATGTTGTTGTCCACCATCTGCCTGTCTCTCTGAAGGACGAACACCCCCAACGTCTGCTTGTCTCAGTGTGGGACGACTACCCCCAACCTCCGCCTGTCTTCCCGCAGGTGGAGAATAGCTTCGTTCACCTGGATAATGGTCTATATCTTTAATACTCTCATCTAACGTCGATGAACGACTGCCCGATCTATCAAACAGACCATCAAATGATGTTTCTGGTGCTGGATAGAATGACCCTTTTTCTACTCTATGTTGTTGCTGCGTATCGGTTGTATAATAAGCGCTTTCGTATCCGGTATCAGTTTGGTAGGATGCTCGCCCTTCGGAATGATAAGGTGAGCCTTGCTCGGGACGGTATTGGGACCCGTCTCCAGAGTTCGGCGATCGTTCATCCGCAGGATATGACAATCTACCGTCTGTCTGATGAGAAGTTCTTCCGTCGGCTGGGTAATAAGATCCCACGTCGGCGGGATATGTTGATCTAGCGTCTGGCGAATAAGCTGATCTTCCGTCAGTTGGATAGGAACTTCCATCAGTTTGATAAGTTGATCTTCCGTCAGTTGGATAAGAACTTCCATCAATTTGATATGGGGATCTTCCGTCAGATGGATAGGAACTTCCATCAGTTTGATAAGCTGATCTACCGTCAGTTGGATAGGAACTTCCATCAACTTGATATGCGGATCTTCCGTCAGTTGGATAGGAACTTCCATCAATTTGATAAGCGGATCTTCCGTCAGTTGGATAGGAACTTCCATCAGTTTGATAAGCTGATCTACCGTCAGTTGGATAGGAACTTCCATCTGTTTGGTAAGCTGATCTTCCATCAGTTTGATACGTAGATCTACCGTCATTTGAATATGATCTTCCGTCTGTTTGGTAAGCTGATCTTCCGTCAGTTTGATACGTTGATCTTCCGTCATTTGAATAGGATCTTCCATCAGTTTGATAAGCTGATCTTCCATCAGTTTGATACGTTGATCTTCCGTCATTTGAATATGATCGTCCATCAGTTTGATAACCTGATCTTTCGTCAGTTGGATAATATGACCGGCTTTCAGTTGGATAAGCCGATCTTCCGTCTGTAGGATAAGCTGATGCATCGTATGTCGGGTAGGTCTCTCCTCTGGCAGAATACCTCTCTGCGGGATTAGATCCGGCCTCCGCAAATGCTTCAGCCATAACTTGATATTGCGATCGGCTGACCGCAGGATCGGATTGTCTCTCGGTCAGAGAATGAGGAAAAAACACCCCTCGTCCTATCGGTACGGGTGTCCGTTGTTCGGCTTGATCATATCTTGGTTCTTGGAAAGGATTTGTGTTTCTTTCCTGAGCTTGTTGTTTACCATTATCGACGGGCTGGGAACCTTCTTCTCTTTTTACGATTTGATGCTTTTCCTGCAGCCTTCCTCCAGTGTTATCTGTCTCCGATAATAATTTTCTCTGGTAATCAGAAACACTGTTTTGTCCTACATTGATCGTCATCCATTTGTTGAACAATCTCCTGCCTCCGTTTTCGTGACCTGCTTCAACCTCTGCAATGAAATAATCTTTGTCAGAATGAATGTTACCTTTAGACTGAACTCCCTCGGGGTTAATACTCATCTCCATAGGACCGATGCCGCCTTGCGAAAACTTATCTTTGTGTGTACCATCGCCATACCTGTGCAGCATATCTGGCATCGCTGTGACCAATACAGGTATTGTACAGAGAAGATACAGCCTGCCGGTGGCTGTCATGGTTGTCTCTCCACAGATAGTAACAGGAGTGAAAGTGGAGCAGATAAGTTCTACTTAAGTATTGAGGCCAGTTGAATAAACCTATCTTTTGTTGATAAATATGAGTCACGAACTAAACATTCTTTACTTTCAAGCAGTTCTGTTATGTCAATTATTGTTTTTTGTTTATACAATTTGTACAGTTTAAAACATATACTCGGTCAATTTGAATCCCTGTATGTTGTGACTGGAAATGATTATTTTCATTCCCGATGAACGCCGAACTTGCAATGAAGTGGAGAAATATTTGAGATATTTTGTAATATTATTGGGATATTACCAGTTGTCCATATTTAAACATTTGAATAACGATAAATATTTTATTTCAATATAGCATAACACCAACGTCAAATAATGAACATCAAACACGTTTCCCTAACAAAATCCTTGAACAGTTAAATGAAAATGTTATAGCAGAATGGCTAACCATATCGGGTAAACGGGTGATGTCCTTATTCACTTAATACTGCTCGACTGTACGTCTCTATTAGCGATATTCAAATAAACAATGACTAGGCTATGTAAATTAAGATGGTCATTTTGCTGTTTCAGTTTAAGAGTTCTTCTGTCATGAAGGTAATTAAAACGGCATGTTAACCGGCATGTTAACGACCCACAGGGAATATAATGTTTTATTATATAAAATCAGGTGCAGAGAGCCAAGACTCTCCGAAAGGAAAACAAGTCGCGAGTCGTCGGTCTACAAAAGCCCCCAAATGCCCGTGACGCACTTTACAAACATTATTAATGTGACTGTTTGTAATTAGAATTTGGAATTATTGTTTTTCGTACTGGCTTAAAATTTAAATAAATATCCTTTTTATCTGGTAGATAAAACAGTTATCGACTGTGAGCATAATTGATTTAGATATGCTAAAAAGCATATCGAAGGCTTTTTACTGAGACTAAATTGTCTAAAGTGCACCTGAACGATTTTCGTATCTTTGCACACATAAAGAACGGCGTTAAGCAATAATAAAAAAAAAACGAACAAACAAACAAACAAACAAAAAGCTACCATAAACTCAGGTAAGAACAGGCATATCTTTATAATCTGGTACCAGTCTTTGTCGAGAATCAACACACTCTAGACAGCTGGAATTCAGGTAGACCTATTTGAGATTGATTTAATAGAGACTCACTAGACGGCTGTCAAATCCGGGGCCATACCACCAGAGACAGAATGCTATTCCAGTGAATCAGTTTACACATCATTAACACGCCGTATCAGGATTTGTATAATTCCTTCTTCAGGTTTAGCTATAGGTTTTACTAATCACTGGACTAAGTCTGGAAAAGTAACGATTTACTGAGATATTTGTGCTGTGAACCAAATAAACACACATGTGAGATCGATAAGCAGCTGATCAAGACCAGTCGTCAAGCCAGCGTAGTTTGTAGGTGTTGGGAGTGATAAATTTGGTCAATGTTTATTCAGCAGGTATAGTGACAACGCACAGACTAAGCACTTGATCTGCATATCTGAAGAATTTCTTTGTCTTCGTCTATGTATTTGACAAATAAAGCATAGGGCTGTATACCAACAGTACTCAGTCTTGGTGCCGGTATGTTTATCTGGGCATGGCGATATAAAACAGGATATACTAACTCTGCTAGAGATTATGGCTGTCCCAGATTAGGTGCTTGCTGAGCTTTACATACTTGACAGGCTACCGCCTTTGGCAGAGCTTATTTGATGATCGATGTCTGATTCAGACATTCCATGCCGTCGGCAAAAGTTTTACCGGAAGTGATAAATTATATGCGGAGTTCTTTCAGTAGATTTACTGCAAACAGAAACAATAAAAAATCTTTCCATTGAGTAATAATATAAGTTGCTCATTATAGAAGATACACACATTTTTATATCAAGTTATTATTTTGCGCCCAGGGCTTTCTTACATCGTAATTTGAACATTTCTGGAATGTATGTTTGCGGGTTTATCGATCCGCTTTATGTTAGCTTGATAATTTAAGTTCTCTAAACTGTGTAAACGCTCTGCATCGGATCTGGCTGCAGCGCGATTACACTTGTATTAAGTAGACTTACCGGCGTAATCATTAAGGTGCACTATTGGCTATATTATCATTTATTCTAGGTGAAATATCACCCGACATTAATGATAACAGGTTGGCTGACTGCCTGTTTATGACAAGTAACTCGAGAAAGTGCGTGCCAATCGTGCGCCTAACTCGGCGTAATACTCGGTGCACCATATATGCCAATCAAATCCATTTGTAACTTTTTGCGAGATTAACATGTCTTATTGTATGTAAAAAAACATGCAAGTTACTCGCCCTTCTGTGACAATCTCAAATCTAGGAAAAGAAAAATGACGATTTGACAACCGATACCTAATTCGTATTAACACATATAAAATGTCTCATTAAGTTCAGGGTGCCAAACAGTATTGGATAGTGTTTAACTTAACACAAATATGATAGCCGGTTTTCACACAGACTTGAAACTACACAGATTTAATTCACTCAAGCTGTATCTCTAGATAAGGCTACATGATAGGAAATACTATCAGAGACACTGAACTCTGCATCTAACTGAACGTATTAAAGCTGCTTGTAACTCTCGAATACCAATAAGCTGCGTGCTGCAGTATTGATTCTGAAAATCGAATCGTGAAGCTGCCCAACTCATTAATGGTCCCCTAAGGAATCTACAGTACAACTTGTGTCGACGTCATGCTTCGTGACTTCAAATTCCTGTCAGAACAGCAATGTCATTTGAAATTCTTGCCGAAGTTTGCCGAAGTGTGAGTTATGCCTTTAAACCATATTTGCTAAACTCAATCATCTTGCCTTGTCGGCCTCGCACATAGCCTCTTTGATGTAGCAGAGTATTGCTGCATACACTTCCACGTTATGAGATATTTGATCTTAAAAGACCCATTGCATCCTGAGGATAATATCTTTTTATTACGCTTTAATTTGCCAATTTATGTACGACCAATACCTTCATGGGTTATATGTGTTTGTTTGAATTCAAACGTACAGAAAAAGACATGTCAGTGGCAGTAATTACGATAAATCTGTAAATTTATAGTTTCAGTGCTTTTTTACCATGAACAAAACAGTGTTTACAAAGTAAAACTCTATATCACTTTTAAAGCATAATTTCTAATCTAATACAAATACAATACTTAGCCAAATTAGGTATAAATGTTTCTTGATATGGGGATGGGAATTATTTACTAGTGGTAATTCAGTTACCTTATTCAGAGATCAATACATCACAGGAGTGTATATATTTCCGTTATTGCTTGTCTTTCAACTTTAACATTTGCCATGTTACATGCAGTCCGAGTCCTTTGTAAATATTTTATCTGCAATAAAACCACATTGGCCGAGCTCGATCTTCACACAATAACTGAAACAAGTCATAAATACGACAATTACCTCGCATAAAGTATCTCAATGAGCCAATATAGAGACTAGAACAAGGATAAAAGCTGTAAACCCAACAACCAACAGTAATGTTATATAGAATTCACTTTGTCCTGTTCAGCTGGTACTCGAGAAGAAATACTAGGGCACCGGCTCTTTGCAGGAAATTCTCTCGTGATGTGAATAATGTCTCATAAATTGTTGCACCAATTTTGGCGAATCGTATCAAGTCCAGTACCAGAACAGATAATCCTGAGGTAGTCCACAAAACCTTCATAGCAATATAACAGAAGAATATGAATTTCAAATTCTGGATCATTCTCGACGCAATATTTGAAAGTCTTATGGTTCCCAAACCATATATCAGATCATTTACACTGACATATAACGTCAAGCATAAATCAGTGGTTGGAGTCTAAATCATCATATTTGATTGGTTCAAAAACCTCCCCGTGTCACCGAAAGTCACTACTTAAAGATAACATTTAAATTTGTTCGATGCCGCTTTTATAGTTCTCTGGGACGAAAGGTCCAGCTTAAATCAGGTACACTAATCCCGTAATCCACTTATCCCGTTATTAACCATAAACATTATCCTTTAATCCAGAGTGTAAGAATTGTTTACAAACTAGTTGGGAATTGTTAGCTTTGAATAATAACGTTTCCAGAATGGCGTGATCGCTTTCTGACCAGGCCGCCATTTTGACGAATTGTTGAAGTGTTTCTAATCCTCTGAGACCAACGTTTACATCCATTCCTAGAAAACAGATAACCAACGTTTTCATAAATACCTAGAAAACAGATAACCAACGTTTACATAAATACCTAGAAAACAGATAACCAACGTTTACATGCATACTCAATAATACAAATACTTGAACGTAATTTAAAAATATTGTACTCCTTAATGCTCAAAGCAATTTGAATTCATTCAAACATATAATAAAGATGACCACAGTAAAACAAAAAGTTCTTTCAACAGACCAGTTAATATAAATAACTGTGTTCTCCAGATCCATACACTCTTAGAAATGTATGGCTCTAATGGAACCCTTTAAGGTTCTTCAGTCATGGCTCTGGTGGAACCCTTGGAACCGCGTGTATCGTTTATACGTTCACAAGTGTTAATAAAATCTTATTTTCATCTCAAATAACATGTTTTAAAACGTGTTTACAACAGTTAAAAATGTTTTATCCTTTTTTATATTTGATAAATCAATAACAAAATTGATTTAAAAAGAGAAAAATAAAAGGCGTTTCATTGGTCAAAAACTTGATGACGTAGGCGTGTGGAGACGAAGTCATATGTGCTGAGTATAGTCGGTATGGTTTTGTAATAGGTTGTTTTGGGGAATGTTTCAAGTATTTATTCGATTACAAAAACGAAGGACATGATACACACACTCTGATAGACAACAACTTGATAGAAGCATACCTGTATGGAAATTATAGTTTAGGGCTGAATCCCCCTCAGCTAATACAAACATATCACAGTCTTCATAATAAGCCACCGTCTCCTCTCTCTGACATAACTTGATTTCAAACAGACGAGGACTACATTTCATACATTTTAGAGCGATGGAGTCGGAGAGGTAGGATTCCTCAGTTGACTTATAGGTGTTGAAACATTTCAGAAATATATTCCTCATCATCTGAAACAGAGAAAGAATCAGAATAAAGGGAATCAATTTTTACTAATCCGAAAAAAGGAAAGAAATATTTACTAATCAGAATAAAGGAAGTTCAAGGAAATTCGTTGGTAGTTAAATATGATTCATTCTTAAGTATAGCAAGAATTCAAGTTACAATCTCGTCATAACATTTCAGGAATATCGATAAAACGATATATATTCTCGAAGAGACTGGTACCATTTTAGAATAGGTGGAAACAATCGCATGGCGGTAGTGAGAGTGTTGTGGCGCGACTAATCCATGGTAACTTAACGGAATGCGGACTATTTGAGTTTATATCCAATGATTTGTGTGAATATTAAGGTAATACGTTTGTTTTATTCAAGATAACGACTTATATGAAAATAAGGCTTTACAATAATATATCCTGTCTTACACGGATTGATTCGGTTATCTAGTGATCTTCTGGCTGGAAACATTTTAACAAAAACGCAATAAATCAAATCATCCGGATATATCAATTTTACTTGTATTAACGTTGCGACAACTCACAATAACCTTTAAAAGTGTTCTAAGAGACATGTATTACAACAGATCGGATTTATTGTGTTTTTTCTTATAATTTGTTTCCCTGGATCATTTAAGATAATGCATCTCTTTTCACCACGCATATGAAGTGGGTGGCCAGTTCACAGAACACACAAATTTTGGTTACTTTCTAGCCAATCGTATTCTCGCGAGATTGTCTATAGTGGACGAGATTAAGACAACTCTCGTACGCAATACCAGGCCAGCGCGCATTATTTTCTGGTCACGTTTGCCACAGATAAGCAAATAAAAGCAGTGCAAACAAGATGGCCCGGGTATGTCTTAGAGTCAATGTCTCGACGTAGGAAGTAGAATCGACTCCACCCTAGAATGCTTTCTAGCACACACTATCCGTGTGTAAAAATCGCCTCGCCCTTATCCACTTCGGATAATTCGGACATGTTTACAAGTATGGGATGTGCTAGCTGAGAAAATCAGCTCTGTCGACTTATTTATCATATTGCGATTACCCTTGTCGACAGAGCTGAGAAGCCATCCATGTTAAAAAAGTGATATGAAAATTTTGCTTCCGACAAAAAAATTGAATAAACAAACTTTGACAATAATTGCCTACCGCTTTTGACACAAGTATAATAGATCTGTCATCTGACCAAAAAGTATGTGTCAAAATTCAATATTTGGAGTTAAATCTACTTGAAATCAAAAAAAAATTCTGTTTGACAATTGTCGTCCCTCATGGACACAGGTTCACTTGACCTTTGTATTGGCATAAATTTATTTCCATGTGTTCCGACTAGGTTAGTCCGAGGGGCTCAGACGATAGTTTTTTAGTTAATCTCTGATGGGCAAAAACTAACGTCTGAGGTCTGTCCATAAGGCTTTTTGTCCTTTTCTAACACATTTGTGACATTCCACTCGCATTTGCGATAAATTTTATCGATTTTACAGCACAGAAAGTAGGCCTACACACCATCTGTCATATTTTTTAAACACAGCTCGATCTCAACCGCTTACGTCACTCGCGGAAGCTGGGGGTCAAAGTTCATTGATAGAAAATAAATTTG